>PYSP01000180.1:0-27414 GCA_003049395.1 Pseudohalonectria lignicola
ATCTGGTGCTCTCCTCCAATCACATTGCTCGTGCCCGTGAGGCGTGATGGGCTTTGTCCCTCAACTGGGCACGATAGTGCCAATGTGCCCTACACCATCCAGACCTTGCTCCTCATCAGGCACCATCAATAAAAACCTTGCTCTCTGTGCCTCCCTATCTCTGCAAGAGTCTTGACACCTAAAAGCTCCCTGACATCATCATCCCGCGTAACAGAAAGAACTGTGGAAGCCCTGGTCTTGAGATTGACGTTGAAATTTGCGCTCCCACCCAGGATGCATGGAGGGCCAGGGAGGGGTAGCGAGTGATATAGGGCCCCTGGTGTATATTAGACGGCAGAGGATCCCGGCTCCCCTCGTTCTGTTTTCTGAGTGGAAGCGCCGGGATTCGGGACAGCTGTTGTCTTGGTTAGGTATCCTAGGGACTCTCTTTTTCGAGGACCCAAAGACCTCATTCAAAAAGCATCAATGAGAGCTTTCTCCTGATCTCTATTCATCGCGTATGATGGGGTTGCGTACTATGGTGGTACTAGTAGCACGGTGGAGATATTAACTATTATACGGCGACAGCGTGAAAGCCGGATTTGTGAACTGGGGTCATGTAGGGCTGGGTTTGTGCACAGTCAAATCTGGGGCTCCAGCCGGGACCAGCACTCTTTCACCTGAGGATGTTCGGTATGCCTGCTGGACAGAAGATGGTTTCTCGGGTCGGAATGGGCGCTGTTCACTGCGGACATTGCACTGGAACGCGCTTGTATGGAGAATACGACTGACTCTCCCGCTGAATCACCATGAAATCAATGGATATTCCGCACCTAGAATGTTACCTACACTTGCATAGTACGCAGTTCTTAGGCTAGTACGTTTGGAGCGATTATCCCTGTTTCTAGATTTCAATCGCTGGCTTGGTAAAGCAGGAACCCAGCATATGCAAAGCCAAGGGGAAATGCAGCCAAGGGCTGTCTCCTTCGCTGGCCGCATAATATAAACAAGCAGATGCAAAGTTCCAAACTCGGCTGCCTTCTCTTCTTCTGATCCTTTGAAACAAGGGACGAGAATGAAAACGAGGGTGGCATTGCCTCCCACGTTCGGGAACCTTGCTGCCACTCCGCCAAGCCCCCGTCCCCTTGCACATCACGGGAAAGAGGAGCATGAGAGGAAGCCTGCGACTGTTTGGCGCGAGGGCGTTGTGCCTGAATACAGAAGGATTGTTATCCACACTTTGACGATTTGGGGAGGAAAGAAGGTTATTGAGGGATCATGGGGTTACTTGTATGGTAGGTCTGGGACCTACCGGGATAGTTCGCTATCCGTACTGCGTACATACTAATAGAAATGTCAGGACGCGAACAGACGCGATGCAGGAGCAGGGGGAAATGGATGTGATGGGCAGAAACAGAGCTCGGGGGTGCTTGCGTGATAAACAGAAAACTTATGGTCCGGATTTCTGGTCGAATACGACGCTGCAGGGAGACAAACAATAGAGGACCGAAAAGAACAAAAGAGAATTTGATCAGCTCATCATATCCGTCTAGAAATCGTTCATCGGGCGTACTCAAGGGCGGTTCATCGGTGACGTCTGCTGGATTTCGGCGGTTGAAGCGAACGACCGAGAGCGACTCGGAGCAGTGGAGAGATTGGGCGAGGCAAAGAGAAGCAGAGAAAAGGAGGCCAAGGCGTGTTTTGGGTGGCGGTCACTGGAGGAGGTGCCTAATCGGGACATGGCGCCAGGTTTGTGGTCCAACCCACGCCGCACATCCCGGAGCAGGGGCCCAATCAGGCAACGGTCCAAACTGTTTTTTGACTTCAGTCGCGCCTGGAGGAAGCACCGGGGAGCGCAAGCTGCAGAAATGCAAAACTTGGGGGGTTGCAGACAGAGTGATAAGCTGCGTGCTATGCAGCAAAGACTGCAGATGAGTCTTTGTGAGTCAACGAGACATACGCAGTACGGACTGCGGATACTGCTGCATAGGGGAGGTCTAGACCCGTGCGAATGAGCTGATTCGATGATGATTGATGTTGCGTCGAAGAGCACAAAGGCGAGGTTCTATGGTGGGGGGTTCGGTGGATCCTCCGCGCGTTGTGAGGCACTTGTCATTGTACTGCATAGGTACCTATTAACTAGGCTAGGACAAGTACATCTTTTGTGGGTGGCCTTGGTGGGGTGAGTTTTCGGAGCAGCAAAGACTGCCGTGCTAGACTTGCTTCGTTGCCTCTCCGTACTACTACCTAGGCAGATGTGCTGCGTAATACTTTCTCGCCTGTCGTAGAAATTTGGGGTCTCTACAACCAAACAAGGTGATCAAAATGTCGCTGGTGGCTGATGGGCACTGGTGGCGGCTGTTTATGTCAACCGAGAGGACGGTAGCGAAGGCGTTCATGGCAGATTGCCATTTTGGATCTGCCTGTGCGCAGCACACTGCGGGGACCAAGAAAAACACGCGACAGAGAAAAAAAGGGAAGGGAAAGGAAAAAACGAGGAAGAAAAGAGAAGCGGTGCAGCGGGTACCGTCTGCGGGAGGGAGTACCATCGTGCGCACCCTCTTGCCGCTTGATTCACCAGCTTTATCTGCCGTGGACGGTTGTTCATCGAAAAATTTGCCGTTCTTCCATCCTGTCTGCTGCTGAGCTCCAGTCAGCAGGTGGCAGCTTGGTCCCCTCTCCGCTTTCTGGAAAGCTAATTCGTGAGTGGGAGGAGGGAGTTGGGCGGTTTACGGTGGGCAGATGACTGCCCGACCAGCCGGCGCGCCGACTGGCCGCGGTGATAACGAGTCAAGTGATCATCGTTTTCGTGGATCTCTCCCCTCAAAACGGCTCCCCCTACCAATATCAAATCAGCCCAGGTGCTGAGTCGGGGAACCTGCTAACATTTCCGGGCAACGCCTGGGCAGGGAGCTTCCTCCCCTGTCGTGCTCCTCGATTCTTTTCCTGGTAAGCATCAACCCGCTCAGACTTGCTGGTGGAGAATGTCAGTTGCGACATGTTTGAAGTCGAAGCGAGGTATCTTCCTACTGTATATAGGTTAGGTAGGTATATATGAATTCGCAGTACGGAGGACGGCGTACGTAATTCGTTCATTTTATGTCTCGTGGGGAGGATCTATCTTACTACGTGGTATGTGTTTGCGCAGTATTCTATCGCCTTTTTCGGGATTGGCAGGGTAGATGATTATGTCATCCGATAACCCCGGGGTAGACCAAATTCATGGGGCCCCCTAGGATTCGTCAGCTCGGATTCCGGTTCGAAAAGACTTGAAAGGGATATCTCTTCCCCCACATTCCCTTGCTAGAGATACCCCCCGCTTCCCCCGTCTCACTGCTGGGACAGCCGCCGGTGGGGGTTTGTTCCATGGTCTGCTTTATTCATCCCTACTCTTTGCGCACTGTCGCTGCAGTCGGGACGGTGCCGGCGTCGAAGAATAGCCCGACCTCCACCCTCAAGCCCCTTTTTGCACTTCGCCTTCTCCAATTGTGTTCTGATAGATTACATGTGGAGATATGTTGTCTAATGTACTTTGTGGTTGCCAAGTTCGTACACTACTCCGTAGGTCATGTTGTACCTCGCCTCGTAGAGGATCTGTTCGGCGGACGAATGCACATAGATAGGATGTACATGTTCAGCTCGACTAGTACTTATCAAGTGAGCATATATTAGTACGCTCTAAGCGGACAGGTGCGATGACAGACAAGTGATTGCACATGATAGCATCTGAATTATAGATGAACAAATTTTAGAGGAATTACTCTGTATATGTATTCATTTGACCCTCATCTGAGCAGCCAACGCTTTCCTGCAAAGCCGGGTTCTTTCTTGTCGCATGGAGTATGTACTCGGTACAGAGGTTGGGCGTTACCGAATACCCAAAAGTGGCAAGATGTAGGTTACGAGCAGGGAGGGGCCAGCATGCCTGCACTAATCAGAATTAGGCTACTTTACTCTCCCCTCGGAATTTCTTACATAGCTAGGCAGGTACCTGATAAGTCGCTCAGTGGTTGGGGGGGATGTAGTGAAATGATCTAAGTGCGTAGAGATTTCGTGAGGTTATCACCGATGAATTGTCTTGCGCACGGAGTAGTAGTACGCAGTAGGTAGGTATGTAGGTAGGAAATGGTCCTGTGTATGTCTCGATCCCCGTCCACTTCGAACATTGAACTATTCGTAGCCCGTTTTCCGCGGTGTACCTAGGTAGTTCGTGGTAATATACTCCGCAGGTGGTTTTGAGTTGTTGCCTCTCGCCCTGACAAGATTGGGGAGACCTGGAAACCCGGGGCTTTGGCGATTGAGGGCAAGGATGGGAGCCTACCAGTCATTGCACTTCAGATTCTTGAGGATGGTTGGTGAGATCTGGCGATGACCGTTGCAGATTCAAAGCTTCCCTTGTCACGGGACAGGGAGGGCGGGATGGTTGGGACTGGTAAGACTCAGCAGTTTGTTCTGTCTCCAGGTCTGGGTCCATGCCGCTGGTTCTTGTGGCCTTCCCCTCCCTAGAACCATGGAGCCCCTGTCTCTGTTACCCTGCCTCTTAAGCTGCAGGGTCGCTGTGCAACCCCGTCGCGTCTGCCATTCCATGCTGTCCCCCCCTAAAAGCTTGGTCGGCAGACAACAGAGTGGGATGAATGGATGGTATGTTTGCAGATTTGTGTTTGGTGGTTTGCCAATTGCCATGGGCCCCCGACCACGGTGCTTGCAGCTTGCCCCTTGACTGGGGAGCTGGCGATGTTGCTTCGCAGGCGTTGTGAAGCCTTGCAAGTGGCAATCGACAAGAAGATCTGCCGGTCGGTTCAAGGATTTCTGCAGCCATGCAGTTCGGTTCAGGTATCAGGCCGCTCCGGCATCCGTTCGCAGTACAAACGAGTCCTGCGGTATCCGTAAGAGTACACTCACCGGCTGCCCTGCAACCCTGAAACGCATCAAGATGATTGCCATCACAACCTTGGGAGAGATGGAAAACAGTCAAAGAGTCACCTGCAAGATTGGCTCAAAAATAGTTGACGCGTTTGATGTATAAGTCAGTATCCGTAGATCATCTGGCAAACCACCGCTGGGATGCCCGGGAATCCCCGGAAGTAGAAACCATGATCTGATCGAAACATTGATCACATTGATGAGCGGCGCAGTGTCGAGCCACTCTTCTGTTGGCGCGAGACCGAGCGCAACAGTGACTTGTGCTCTGATTTATCACATTACGACTCAGGTGCGTACCATGGGATTGCGGGAGGATAATTCGTAAAGGACGGATGGGTGCACGCACACTTTGGTTGATATCGACCAGCGTGCCCAAAACAGCAGAACAGCCCAAGAAGAGTGTACGGATATGTTTTGATATTCCGTTTCTTCGTCGCTCATCTCGGCATAGCCATTTGTACATGCCCGTCGTGGCATTTGGATCCCAATTCCCAAGAATACTTATCCAGAGCCTGGCAACCGTTACCTCCACTCGTGTCTGTAGTCTATACTCCTTACGTATATGGCCTCGGCGAGACGGACGGTGAGTTGGTCGGGCCTTTTCCCTCATTGGGTGGCGCGGCTTTTCACATTGAATGTGCTGGGCGGGTTGATGATGATGAGGATGGCTGACGGAGTGGCCAAGGATGAAAGCGATTTGGATTAATCGCTGGGCATACATTCCAGATCACTGGACGTTCCACATAGGTTGGACTTGCGTGAATGAAGGATGGGTGGTTTGGCGTCGGTAGAGTAGGTGTGAGGTGAGGTTTTTTCTTGTTTTTGCTGGAAAATTTTGACCTCGTCCATTCTGCTGTGCTACTGTGGGTGGGGAACGCAGTAGCCCCGTTGCTGGCCAGGCTCGTACCCCAGAGTATGATAAATATTAACAGTCCTCAAGGAAGAAACAATCTGCTGGCGGTGAGGAATATAGGGGAACTAGGTAGTATGGACCCTCGGCAAGTTCCTTATTACCGCCTCAAGGGGTAACTTGATGTTTTGAATCATTTGGCCTCCTGTAGTCGTTTGCTGAGACATTTACACACGTATTCAAAGCGTACCTGTAGGTTGGTTGGTTTGGTAGTGCCAATCGTCATCGCTATCGCTAACATGCTAAATATTAAGGCTACCTACGGAGTATGATTCTATCAGGAGCCACTGTTATCACTGACTCGAGTTCACATTGGTGACCCTATTTGAGCATCGCGTTTGTGGCATGCAGAGGCGGCTCGAGTTGGCGGGAGAGATTACATAGATCCTAGTCCTTCGCTTGGATCGCAGAGCGCCTATCACGTATCAAGGATCAAGTTGCTCTGTCTCAATGTTCGTATTATCGCACTCTATGCGCCCTAAGCTCCAAATTCATAAACAATAAGCAGCTGAGTACGGACGACCCTACCAAAAGCATCTGCTCACCGCTTTCGATTTAGACCGGCAGATTACAGTACGAAGTCTTTTTCGCACTGCTCTCAGGACCGCTATTCTTCCAGTGGTTAATAGGGCTCATCAGGGGCCGGGGTTCCCTAGTAATGTTGACCGATTAGCGAGATTGAACGCTATTAGTTAGCGAGAGAATCAGGTGCGAGTAACTCTATAACACTGTACACAAGTTACTTCACCAGGTTAGGCGGCACGGCGTCGCGAAGACTTTTGCCTTATGAGATTCGGCGGCTTTGGCTGGCCTCAGCTGCTGGCCTAAGTACTTCTACTACTGTACCTGTAATGGCTGCGGATTGTCGTGGACCCCTGTCGGACCCAAGCTTCATTACCAGGTCCAGCGCATCGGACTTGGAGCATGCAAAGCCTATAATTCAATAGAATCCCTCGTGGTAGACCCCTGCGGACCGAAGTTTCCCCCCATGTACGAACAACCTAGTCGCCAAGAATTCCGGGCACCCTTGGAAAAGAAGGGTCTGAACAAGGTCAAAAAAAAAAGGATGTCCCTCCACCATTCCCATCTTCCAACAGTCACCCTGAACTAGTCCTCGTAGCAGAGCTAGAGAATCTCTGTAGAGCAAGGCTAGGAACCATTCCTCAAGTACTATTTTACCAATTCGCAGGGTTGGATAAGTAAGTGGTACTCGTCGAATGACCATCAGCCCCGACTTTACATCTGATTCCCTCTGGTTCCTCGACCTTTTACCTCTGCCCAGGTGCAATTGCTCATCAAACTCTTGCTGTTACACAGAGAAGACATGCTCGACGAAATCTTGCTGACCGTGCTTCCGATGATTTGTCTGAGTCTTCCTTTCTTGTAGCATTCTTCTTTTAGGCCTTGCATGACCTTCCGCACTGACGACGCAGCTGCCACGTTAGATAGCGTTGGCAGCAAATTGTACTGTGCCGGGTGCACCCACAGCTCTGGGGGGACGCTGGACTATGGGCCCAGGTACCTCCTACGCACATAGTAGAAGGAGGTACAGGTACCTATAGAATCACACAGCGTACACCGAACCTAGCAGGCAGGAAAGCTTGGTGCCACACCACACCCCTTGCCAACACACCTACTGTCCGACACGGTCTCGATATGTAACTTCAGCGTATGGTATCCAGTATAGGATCTTCGAGGAAATTCAACATTGACTGGAAGAGAAGGAAATTTAGGAAAGAATATGAACGTCCAAAACTTACCTATTGGAGCACTGTCCTTCTCTTGGTGAGATTGCACATATCACTTCTTACCTTATTGGATACCAGCGCCATTTTCTTCTTTCTCTCCTCAAGTTCAGGTGACAATCACACACCCTCAAAATAGCAGGCAATCTTTGCCCCAAGCCTGCCTAGGAAGGTACCTGCCGCACTTGGAATGACTAATCTTGATGGGCGCATATATGTTCGATCTAGAGGCTCCTCGTTGCTCAGATGCCTGAGCTATGTATTCTGTGGGGGAAAAGGACACAGTCCTGGGCATTTGATTATACATACGTGGCTGGGTTCCTTTTGCAGAGCTCCTTTCTTGGTGGCATTTGGAAGGCTGTCCATTAGTTTTGGGGTTTCTCAATCTTTTGCGTACTTTAGCAAGGCATGGACCAGGGTGGCAGGGCACATTGAATTGACTTTCTGACAGCTGTGCCACCGTTTTAGTTGCAACGGCCAATTCAAACTGACCACGATCATCCCTGCCCGCCTGTCTTCCTATCGCGCGGAGACCCTGATCAAAGCCATATCCTCTTTTGAGCCGGCAAAGTGAAGAGATGAAGAAGACAAATATGGCGGGAGAAGGAGAGCCTTGAGGAAGAGGAGAAAAAAAAAGAGAACAAAGGGGCTACTTCCAGCCAGCGTCTGCTGCTTATACATGCCCGCCACCCAAGAATGAAGCGCAATATCAGAGCAACTTGGTCACCAAAAAAAAAAAAAAAGGGAAAGCGGTGGTTCGTCGCAGGGTTGGACTTGCCTCCCTCGGATGGGTGTTTGTGGTAGTGCCCCCTTGTTTATCTGGGGGAATATCAGATCACACAGGACAAAACAAATCCAATCAGTCCTCTCCTTCCAACCCGAACCCCGCCAGCTCGCCACCACTACCACGACGCTGTAGGTGGTCTCACAGCGCTAACACCTCCGACTCCGTCGCAGCTCCGTTGCAGCTCACTCGCACAACACCAAAACCAAGGTAGCAGGTAGAGGAGGTAGGCAGCCGTGGCCGTCGTGAGGCGAGCTCCTGCCACCACGCCTCCACTCGCTGCCCAGCACCCGACCCCAGGTCCCAAGGAGTGAAGCTCTTGATATGGCCTTCCCGGTTTCCCCTCATAACTCACATCCATGTTCATCTACCCTACCCACCAGGGTACGTCAGCTTTTTTATTCTTTTCTGCCTCCATGTACAGGTACGGCTGGATTCTTCAGCGGGACCTACAGGTTCGGGCCTACGTTACATCCACCATCACCTGTCCCAACAACGCAGTACCTACCTACGCAAGGCGACAGCAGATCAGAGGTACCGCGTCTGCCCTGCGGCCCTTTGCATGTCCGTTAACGAAACTTAGGGCTGCGTGCTCTGCTAACTTGAAGTTGGATTGATAGTCCGCGATTCTCGTCCAACCTGGGCCTCGGATTCTTTCCAATCATTTTTCAGACGACTTTTATTCAAGTGAGGACACTGGCTTTCTATTGAGTTTGTGTTTAACGTACCTACCTTTGGAAAGCCTCAATATCGAGCGTTGTGACACTCGACCAGACGCTTCAGCGGTGGCGCTGTGTGTCATCGGGTCCTCTAATAAGAGTCCAGGTCATTGAATTCAGCCCGTTCCCGCTCTTCACTTTCTGTCCCCGCTGCGGGTATTTAGCCGCTATTCATTCCCACCCCAAAATGAGTTCCCGTAAAGTCTCTGGATGTCCCACCGCCACCCCCCGGCTCGAGCGTCATTACACTTCGAACGAACTGAATTTCCTACGACCTGCCCGCTTAGTGCCACCGGGCCGAGTCGACTAAGTAGGGGTTTATCTTTTACCCTCACTGAGATTGCAGGTAACTGATGGATGGGCAGCCTCAGACTCTTTTTCATCTTCCGTTCTCGCCTTTAAAGTATTTCCCTCTCGAACACCTCCAACTCTCTCGATCTTCTCGAGCGGCATCATTCCCTCGACTAACTTATACCTACCTACTTATGTATCTCCTTGCATCTCTTCCTAACAACTTTGCAGTTTCGCATTCCACAACTCCATACGCCGAGCGTTCAAATGTGCAGAAAGCCTAGGACGCGTCAAACATTCGAACCGCACGCGTTGAACATTGCGTCATAACACTGTTAAGTTGGTGCCGCAGTTACCCTTGCTTTCATCCCTGCCATATGCACCATGCACCAGCGCTGCACAAGCCTGTGCAGCCATTCACCCTGCCCCTGCCCCCATGTCCAGACGCCCTCCTCCAAGAAGGAAGGAAGGTCCTTGGGTCTCTCGTCTAGACTAGTAGTTTAGCAATTCATAGCTCATGAACTAATCATAAGTGCAAACCAGGCCATAACTCCCCAGAAAGGTGAAATTCCATTCCCGACATTGGGAGAATAAGGCCAAAGCTCTTTCCGTCGGCGGTGCTAGCTTCGCTCACATCAGCATTTCCGACTCGGAGTACAAATCACTTACTCTAGGCGCATTGGTGAGATCTTTCTCGACTCTTGGGATAAGGGTTTTTTTTATACAATTTCTTTTTACAACTTTTTTTGTGCATGTTCAGGATGCCTGTAAGCTGGACGCTTGACCAGGTCCGAGACATGCGGCCGGATACCCGACTGACTGGGTGCCTAGAATCAGTCCCGGTGCTACCATCCACCACTCTTATCATACCTAGTGTCCACTTGGGATCGACTGTTTTCTCGGGTGGAAACTATCTAGGCACCTAAGGACCGGAAAAAAAAAAAAAAGGAAAAAAAAAAAAAGGAAAAAAAAATATAGAGGCGGATCGAACTACAGAGAATAGAGGTGCGTGCCAATGTTTAACTCGTCACATTTCCCCCCGTCCTTTCCCTCTTCTTCCCCGTCCGTCGCTGTCGGTCTTTCCCCTCATCACATACTACACTACGTAGCAGTAGCTTGAGGTTCGATGGGTGGCTTGTGGCCTGAAATTGAATTTCAGGGGTATACCGTCTGATGCGCCACCCGTTCGGGAGTTTTCCTACATGGGTGTTGCAGGTGTGCAAGCGATCCTGTTTCAATCTCGGCAACGTTCCACCCTAGTTCCACTTGAGGTATCGCATGAATCTTTTGAGATTCTCCTCACGATCCTCTTATTTCCTCTGTTGGTTTTGTAGTGCGATATTTTCTCTCGCAGCTTCTATTTTTATAACCAGGCGACCGATCATTTTTCAAGGGGTTTGCCAATTGTTTTGCTTTGCTCACTGGGCGACACACGTCGTTTCTTTTGGAGTTGCATCGACATCATACTCTTGATAATGTCTAGCGAGCAACAGGCGCGGCAATCAAAACACATCGAATGAGCCCGTGAGCTCCGAAGGGCAAGGTGGCTAACGGTTTTGCTTAAGAAATCAGTCCACGCCAACTCGGTTTCAGCTGGAGGGTTTTCTCCAATTCTGCCAACCTTCATTCTACCACCGCAAGAGGCTCCTCCGCGTCTAAAGCTTGTCATTGGCAAACTATCGCCTCGCATACCTTACTTGCTACTTTCTTCCTCCTGGTGATTACTGGTATTTTCGAAACCCCAAGACGACTCGCGACTCAGCATACAAGCTGTTGTTGCAGGGGAGCTCCCGCCAAACAAAATCAAACCCCCCCCCCCCTGGTGAGTTAGTCTCTGTCAGTCAAGTCAGTCCCTGCCATTGATCTCTGTGGTCCCTGTGGTCCCCGTTGTCCCTGCTGTCGCCCAATGTCATGTGCACGGCCTGCTCCAAAACCCGGTTGTGCTAGCACCACCCATGCGCCGTGAATTCTTGTCAGGACTGAGGGTTGGGCAACACTGTGTTCTTTGCAGATCCATCTGAACATCATGCCCCATCAACAGCAAATACCTGCCATGCACTCACCCATGCGTGGCCTTGTGTATGGTGTCACTTGGTATTCAATTGCATTGATCAATAGTACTACTACAGCCAACACAAACACCACGGGAGTGTGTGCGAGTGTCTGCTGTGTGTGGGGGGTGTCTGGACGGCGGTGACTAACGCGGAACGCTTTCTCTTGTCGGTAGGAGGAATTCGATACTCGTGGTCTCTATGGGACTCACAATGGCACCCCATCGCCAGGCTCCGGGCCAGTTCCCCAAAGAAGAGCCGAACGACTCGGTAGGGTTCTCCCCCCCCTCATCTTTGTTACGATCAAACATTTGCCCTCCCAAACCCTATCGGAACCGAATTCCCTCTGTCTTGTTGCGCCGCCACGCCGTCCCGAGGCCAGTCCACCTGCTTCTCCCGACGGCAGTTCCGCGACGCATTGTGCTCTCTGCCACAAGCTCGTTCATCACGTTGATCACGTTGAGGACCCGCACACAATGCACCTTCGTGGGGACTAAATCGACATCGGCCACCATCTGCTTGACCGTCCCCCTATGACAGGCTACCGACCACGGACCCTTGACTACTCGATGGGTGAGCGAGGCTACGTTGAACCTCTAGTGAGGGTGAAGTGACTCGTCCTACTTCAGTCCCTGCAAACCTAATGCCCCAAGTGTCCACAGCCCCAAAGGCCCAAGGCCTGGTGAAGCTTGGAGCCGAACGGTCTTGGGCCGGGATGAGAGCGTGGAGAGAGGACTGAGGACTGAAGGACAGGAAACCCGAGGAGCGCAGTGCTCAAGGTTCCTTGACAGCTTGCCAACCCCCTGACCTCAGGACCACGAGTTGCAGTGCTGTCTGCGTCTTTTGGCGCCTTCGATTTTTTTTTCCAGAAGATCCGCATGCTTGTCGCAAGCTTGACTGGGATGGGTATAGGGGCATGTCGGAATTACAGGGGACTTCCCGTTTCACCAAGTGCCAGGTGGTGCCCGTCTGCGACAAGGGCTGTGGATGGCTGCACCAACTTTGTCCCAAGCCTGGAATCTGGGCGATTGTTTGACGGATCCATGCTTTTCTTGCCCACACGCACCCATTCCCCCGTGCACCATCTCTTGTTGGTACAGTGTACCATACCTACGTGCGAGGCTGCAATTTCTCTCTCTGCCCTTGGCCGATGCCGACTAGGCACCGACTGAAAGCAGGGCAGAAGGAACACAGGACAAGAGACCATAGTATTCAGTTCAATCTTGGAGTGCCTCTATGGTGCCGCCAAACAAGACGAGAAGATCGATGGCGCAAGTGCGAAACAGCCCGTGGCGGTCAGGGGGAGAAAGATTGGGCTTAGCGCACTACACAGTGGCAGTTGAGAGCCCAAGTGCAGTCATGGCTCTCAACGGCTAGGCGGCTGGGGGGACCCTCATTTGACAGTGACGGACAATTTCGATCGCTCGTGCGTTGCGAGTACACAGTACGGAATTCGTCACATTCACTGTAGCGTCCTGACCCCCCAGCATGTTTCTGCTTCTCCAGCCATTAGCTTGCCATGCGCCAGTCAACCATTGCACCTTACCCATCATCATCCCTCAAACTCACGCTAGAGACATCATGGAAAGGGCGGGGAGGGGTGAGAGACAACAGACTCAGTCTAGGAAACACGGCGGATCGACTGCCAGCCAGAACGCACATTTACCTACCATCAACCGTCGGCGATCGGGACTCGTCGGTCATTGAGCGTCGTGGGGTGGGTCGGCATTCGAGCGTCTCTCGCCTCTCGCTCCCCTCTCTCCCCTCTCCCAGCATAGCAGACTTTCACTATTGCCTCAATTGGGCCTAGCCCGATTTCAGCCGGCAATGGTGAATCTTGCGAGCAAGAACCTGCTTGACAGTGAAATGGCAGGTCGGATGTGATGATTCAGATGGACTTCGGATCAGTCTCCAGTCTCATCTTGATAACTGTCAAAAGTCTCCACTCCCAGACTACGCCCAAATGATTGGCGTTGCTCTTGGCTTTCATTTCCTTTTTCCTTTTTTCCTCTGGTTTTCATTTTTCTTCTGTTTTAGTTTCTTTTTTGTTCTTATTTGGCCAATGGCTGTGCCAAGTGCAGGTATTGTTGCCAGTGCGCATAAGAACACAGTACTCAGCCCTTGCCAGTTCAGGCATCAAACGCCGTGTACTCAAGACAAGGAGCGATACAAGCTGCCAGCCACCCTAGTCAGGAAGTGCAGGCGTTGGAACCGGCTGGGGCCTCGCACACACCGCCTCACGCATCCTTCGCGGCTCCACAACCACTACGACCTAACCCCCTGGGCATCTCTCCAACTCCTCCCACTCCTACCACCCACTCCCACCCACTCCAGGGAAAGCCAAGCAAGCAAAACAAGTGCTCCAAAATGCTACCTCGCCCCTGCCACCCTCCAAGTCCCCGTTTATCTCCCAAAGCTCGCCCCCCTTGTCTCGCAAGCGGGTAACCCTGGCTCGGGGGGCTTTGATTGGCCTCCGACTCTCCTGATGGCACGCCAAGCCTTCCGCCATTGGCCACTAAGGTAGAAGTTGCTGGCCTCCCCCTTGCTCACGTTTCTTCCATGCGTGGTTCCACCATCATCCTTGAATCCAATCCATGGCGTCGCGAAGCCTTGAAGTCCATTCTCCAAGTTTCCCTGGTGCTTTTCCCGGTGCTAGCTCTCCCCCATCATCGCTGGCCCACCTAGCACTCCTCCTGTCCTCCTTACCAGTGGTTGCCAATGCCAGACGTGGTGGTTGCAGGCAGCTTCAGGCATGACAGGAGAATATACTTTGGCCTCACCAAGCACCCAGTACCCAGCTATATCAGACTGCTCCGAAATTATTATCCCCTTCTCCTAGGGTTTTATCTGATCTGCTTGCCTGCTCCTTTTCCTACATAATAATAACCTTGTCCCTTCCACCGCTGCTGCACTGGCGCTGTCATTCCATCCCCACAATACGTCCTTCCCTTCCCCAGAGACAACAGTCGACAGCAGTCAGTCAGAGCACACACACACTACGGATACACACTGCCTGTCTATTCTGGTGAGATTTTTTTTACATCGAATCCCCCTGTGTTGTATCCTTGCCGTTGCTCTCAAATCACACAATCCCCTTCCCTCTCGTTCTCAATTCTGGACGTCGGCCAGGCCCCTCACACCTCTTGTTGGTCGGTCAGCGGTCCCTTTCCTTTGAGTCCCTACTGCCACCGTTATCGCAACCGCTGCCGAGTGTCGGGGTCGCGTGTTTGCTTGTGTTGCGTGCCCACCAGTTGGGTTGGCTACCCCGGCTCTCTCTAGTGCGCGAGCCGCCGAGTTGCATCTACTCACCTAGACACATATCCTGCTTCACCCTGACATGACCGTACCTGCTTCACCCTGCCGAACTTCGCTTTTGCTCGTCGATTGACAATTCCTTTCTGTTTCGCAACCCACCAACAAAAAAATAAATCAAAATAAACAGTCAAAAAAATATCTTCCGCCCTCCCTTTACCAAGTAAAGGACTTGTTTATCTTTTTTGGAACGCGCAGCCAGGGTTAGTCGCCGGGGGTGCTTGGTGTGGCGGACGCAGTCCACCCACTTTATGTGTACGGAGTACGTACCTCGACATGGGGTGGTGGATTGGTCATACCCCAGCGAGGCTTGTCACCGTTTTCCAAACCTTTCCCGAGGCTAGCCCGCCTCAGCCGTTGATCCCGGTCGATATCAAGGAAGGAGTATCCTCAAGCTACCCCCGGCCAATCGATTTTCTCAGGACACAATAAAACAGCCAACCGCGTCCCAGTCCATGGCCTTGTCTTCTGTGGTTACCACATTTCACAGCTGTTTAGCATCGTTCGTGAGGGACTTAATGGACTAATGGTCGTTTCCATGCAGCACCATCCCCACCACCCTCAACAAGGTCAAGCACCTTCTCATATACCGCAACACCCTCGACCCTCAAGCATTGTACAGCAACAGCATCCCCACGCTCCTCCACAGCAATCCCAACACCCGTCCGCCTACCCGTCGACACACGCGATCCCTTCGGCATACCAGCAGCAACATCAGCATCAGCACCAGCACCAACACCAGCACCAACAACAGAGCCAGGGCGGCAACGCGCAACACGGGCAAGATCTTCCCTACTACGGAGCCCAGCAGAGCCCTTACAGCACGCCTGGTGCAACTAGCGGATATACATCCGCAGGTGAGTCTTGTTCCTCTTTCTCTTGATTGAGCCATGACAAGAAGGACCAAAGCAAGATCGACCTGAAGGGCGCGCGATGAACGAGAAAACAGACTTTGGTGTGTGTTTGCGACTTTGTGAGACGGGCAAGGGTCGCGTCCCTTGACCGCCCACAATGGCCGTGACCCCATCTCTCTGCGTCTCTTTTGCGTCTCTCGCCCCTCTCGCCCTCTCTCTGGCGTCTGCAAGAAGCATAACCACACCGGACTAACGCGTCATTCTTACTTTTCCCTTCCTCACAGACACCTCAGAAATGATGGCCGCCGCGATGCCCAGGCCCTACCCGCCCATGTCTTACCACACACCGCAGTCGAACTCGCCGGCGTCGGTTGCTTCACCTTCAGGTCACGATCAGCAACGGGGCATATACGCGCAACCCGCGTCTCAGCTCCACCAGCAGTCCATGTACTATTCGCAGGCACCACAATACCCCGCCCCGATGTCGGCTCAGACCGCGCCTCCACCTTATGGCCAGCATCCACAGCAGTCGCACCAGAACATGACATCCCAGCCCAACATGATGATGTCGCACAGCAACGCGGCCCAGCACCAGATGTCACAGCACACGCACGCGACACAGCAGCACGCGCAGGCGGGCATGACAGGAAGCCCCAGGCACCCGACCAAGATCGAGCCCCAGAGCATGCCGCAGTTGCACCGTCCGAGCCAGCCGACCCCCATGAGCCAATCATCCATGGGTCCGTCATCGATGGCGCAGTCGTCGATCGGACAGTCATCCATGGGCCCTTCGTCTATGGGAGGACAGCAGTCCATGGGCCAGTCGCAAAACGCGCAGAATGGCGGGTCAATGCCCCCTCAGGCTGGTGGTGCGCCGGGCGTCAATCCGAACGCCGCCCCGGGTCCGATCCCCGCCACGACGCCCTTGGTGGTGCGGCAGGACCAGAACGGCGTCCAGTGGATCGCCTTTGAGTATTCTCGGGACCGCGTCAAGATGGAGTACACGATCCGGTGCGACGTCGAGTCGGTGAACACGGACGAGCTGGCTGCCGACTTCAAGGCGGACAACTGCGTATACCCCAGGGCTTGCTGCCCAAAGGACCAGTATCGGGGCAACCGGCTGCAGTACGAGACGGAGTGTAATACAGTCGGCTGGGCCCTGGCGCAGCTGAACCCTCCACTGCGGGGCAAGCGAGGGCTGATCCAGCGAGCCGTGGACAGCTGGCGCAATAGCAACCAGGACCCGCGCCTGCGAAGCCGGAGGGTGCGCCGCATGGCCAAGATGACGAATCGCAGCAAGGCCACACCCAACCCTCATCCTGGCGGCCACATGCCAGGCCCAAGTGGCCCCCCAGGGATGTCGGCGGCCAGCTCGATGGGTCCGGGCGGACCGGCCATGGGGAAGCCTGGAATGAACAGCATGGGTCAGATGCATCATCATCATGCCCATGCCGACGGGAACGGTCAAGGGAGTGGCGAAGAAGTCGGTATGTTTCACCACCAGATGTGATTGACCAGCTTTTTTTCATTTTTTTCCATCTCTTTGTCCTTTTTCCTCCGACGATACACCTTTTCCTCGCTCTATTTATATATATATATATAGGGTGCGTTCTTGTGCCAGCCATATTCATTTATCTTCTGGATCCATTATCTTATTATACCTGTGGTGCCTATTTTCTTTTTTTTCCCCTTGACTGTTTCGATATTTTCCTTGACGCTTTCTTCAGTCTCCTTCTGTCTGGTCATTTCCTCCTTTTGTCGTCTCTGCTGCTCTCCGGTGTTCACTCTCTCTCTCTCTTGGGGGTCCTTCACCGTCTCTTCTGTTTCTTTTTCCTCCGTCTTTTTTCCTCGTCTTGTCCATAAAATAGCACAGCAGACTACGTCTCAGAAAAGACACCGACCCATAGTCGGAAAACGGCAAGAGACTCTTCTGTACATTACACATCTAGTCCTGCCTGGTTGTTAGTTTTTGTTCTGCTGGTTCTTGGTCTATCTGGTTATGGATGGACGCTGGCAAAAGTCTGTTGCATTGCATATCATCGCCTCCTTCCGTCCGGCACATACACTTGCATCGCACATATTTGGACCACCAAGAGAAGAAAAGAAGAGAATATACAGAGAAAGACAGAAAGACAAAGAAAGAAATGGAGGCCTCGCAGCTATAGTTGGTGATGGCGCCGACCTCTGGTATTACCAAACCCCCCGCACAACCAAAACTGTCATTCGTCGTCTGTCATTGTTCATCTTGTCGTCTTTGTCGTCTTGTTGTCTGGTCGTCTGGTCATCTGGTCGTCCTTGTTGAATGCGCTCGTCTCTGGTAACCTTGTAATGCCTGACAATTCTGATGACATGATTGTGCTAATGAATGCCCATCCGTCTCTACCTCGCAGGCGATGGAGACTCCTTCTCCGATGATCAGCACCATCACCACCACCAAGCCCCTGCGGGTTCAACTGAGGACATGCGCCCCGCCCATGTATTCAACAGCAGCGGCTATGGTGGCTATGGTAGCAACGCACCCGCAGGCTCCTCCATGCCGTCGATCCACGACGCCATGAACGGCCAGCAGCAGGGCGGCAGCGGCGGGCCCATCGCGGCCAGGAGAAATAGCCGGTCCCAAGACGAGCCGGATGACCTATTCCCGGACATCCCCGAAGCCAAGAAGCGTAAATTCATCCTAGTCGAGGACAGCGACCGGCAGTCCCGCCTACGCGTGCGCGTCACGCTTGATGGCGTCGATACTCGCGAGATCCCAGACTCGTTCCGCAAGAGCAGCTCCGTCTACCCCCGCTCCTACTTCCCACGCGAGATGCAGACCCCGCCGCCCAGCCCCACGGGCTCCAAGTTCTTCCACGACGACGTCAGCGACGCCGAGGACGACGGTACCACCGAGACGGAGGGGCGCCGCGCCTCAAGGGGCAGCGGCGGCGCCTCTTCGGGCGGCAGATCCAAGACCATGGTCAAGGTCCCTATGGTCGGCGGGTCCGAGGGCGAGATGGCGATCCCCAGGATGCGGAGGGCCTTCCGCGGCAAGGAGGTGCGGCTGAACGACCTCGGGTTCCGCATGGCTTGGCTACAGAGCCGCGTCTTTGCCGGGAGAACCATCTTCCTCCAACGTGCCCGTGAGTATACATGCGCTCTGCCCCTTTTCCATTTATGGAGGACTTGAGGCTGATGCTTCCTTGTCTCGTACACAGTCGATTGCTACCGCAATAAAACGCGAACTGCCATCGAGTCCATCATGCAGGACGTGAAGACGATATCGCCTCACTTCGAGACCCGCGTCGGGAAGCGCAGATGGAATGAGAGGATGCGCCGTGGCGAGAAAAAGGATGAGGACTCCTAGAGGCACCAAGAGATTCTAGGCGCTCTTTATCTTCTATCCATCACTCACTCTGGATGGACCCCTTGGGCCCGCCCCTCGTAAATATCTACCCTTTTTTTTCTTTCTCCTTTTTTTGGTTTTTGGTCTTTCATTTCGCTCTTATCACACTCCACACTCTCTGCTTTCTGATTTGAGCATTGTCTTGCCCGCGAGTGCGTGTCTACACTGTTATTATTCATCATCTCGATATGCCCCCCATAGACACACATAAGCAACATGGCAAATTTGGGTTGCAGGTGTCAACCGGAGAGGCCTTGGCAAAGGACAGGCGGGGAAAAAAAGAGGGGGGTTTCTGAGAAAGAAAAAATTGTTGAATTTTCCCTCGGTGGGAAGGAAATGAAGGCTGGATTTATCTTCCTTTGTCTCTCTCTTGTCTCTCCAGCTCAAATGGCCTATGTATAGCCTTCGTGTTTCCCTTGGTTGTACTTCTTCGCCTAGACGAGTAGGAGGTATGTTGGATTCTTGGTAAATGATTGGGACTGATAGATAGACTTGCTGCCTTTGTACATGAACTTTGTATGGGATCAAGCTCGTCGCCGAACCACATACTTCTCACGGGGTGGTCACTGAGCTGTTCCTTTTTTTCTTCTTGTATATCTTCCCCCGGTCTTTGTAACCAGAGGTGGCAGCCCTTTTTGTCATTTGAGATTAGGGTTGACTTGGTGTGTATTTATTCTCTCCTAGGTCTTCTGTGCGCTTTCCATATAATGATGCGTCGTTGTGTTTTCCGTCTATTCCTTTATTCCTCTCTTTGTGATTGTGGTGGTTCCTGGGTGGGTAGATTTGATTCAGGGGCAAGCTTTTTGCTGAGGTCGTTTCCTACCACTCTTGCGCCTACATGAACCAAAGAAAGAAAACAATAAAATAATACGACCTATATCGCACATGCAATTACATAAGCAGGTGAGTTGTATTTTAATCTGGTCTGACAGGAATTTGCAGTATAACTCCTTGTGTCTCGTACGCCTTGGAACACGATTATTCGAGTCCTTTAGGTGGGGAGAAGTCCGATGGGATGTCTGGCCTAGGTAGGTTGACACTCTTCCGTATCTGAACCGGGTATTGGTATCGATTACTTGATAAGATTTCAACCGTAAGCCCGTTCATCCTTATCCATTTTATTTACGTCATATGGCTGGTTTTATTCCAGCCCGTTTGTACCTAGGCAGGTTCTGACGGATCCCTAGGTGGTGTGGCGGCCGAATCCTTACTGGTACCTCTTCGAACGCATTCACTCGATGGGTCGTTCCTTCCCTTTCTGATATTGAGCTGGGGAAATAAATAAATCCAGCGGCTCGACTGCACCTGCCATATCTAGGAACAGAAGAAGGGGAAAATCGGCGACAGCTGGCGACACATGGACAAGAAGATCGGGACATCTAACGAAACTTTCCTGACTTACCTCTGACCTCAACCGCTTTTAAGCTGCCACCCTCTTTTTTGCTTCGAATATCGTGCACTCACCTGCCTAACATCTCACCCCGGTAAAGGCTTGCCTTGCAACGAGGGCATTTCCTTCACTAGCATTTCGTTCATCCAGAGACCCAATACATCGGTAGTTACTCCGGTGGTAAGTCCTACCCGAGGGTATCTCAACTCTCTAGCCTTGCGCTCGTCACGCCATCATTTTCCTCTCGAAAGAGAGCATCATTAGTGACTCGGACCATCCTGCTAATCTTCGAGGGAGGTATTAAGTCTACTATTTTTCTAGGCAGTCATGGCGTCGGACAAATGGACTGGGCCTGCCACGGGTGGCCAACCCGACAGCCCACTCGCGGTGCTCGAGAACTTGCGGATCGTCTGCCACTCGATGCCGGATGTTGACATGAAACCCCATGTGGTTGGTCTCAACGCAATTCCCATGGATCATGCCGGGCCGGGCGCACTTGGCTACCTCATTTCCGACTTCCTCGCCTGGAAGTTGCTCTTCCATGGCGAGGGAGAGCGAAGCGCTCAGGCCTGGTTTTCTATGGTGGATATAGGGCAAGCAATGAGCGCTCATCACACAGAGTATTCTCACGGAATCTCCTCTCGAGCAAATGAGAGCTCAACCTCAAAGAATGTCACCCTTGCCAACAAGTCCATTCAGGTTGAAACCGACGCCCACGCCCTTTTCGGGGCCTTCTCCGATGAGTTGGCAAAACAAGCCGAGGCCGCGGCAGCCGCGAAGAACAAGGAGTGCTTGATCATCATCCTCTGCTGTGAGATGAGCCCCGAAGGGAACGTCTGTCTGGATCTAGCAGAGAAGAAGAAATACCTGTCGAAGCAAACCTTTCTCACCGGACTGGCTACGAGATTCGACATCCCGATCACCTTGATTGCCCCCTCCCTTTTCTCGTCCGGATGGGAGATTACACCCTTTGCAGGCCAGGGCCGTAAGCCGAGTGGAATGCCGGCATCACTTGTGAACAATATCCTCGCCAAACAGTGCGGTGGTGCTTTTGCCGGACGCATGATCAAAGAGCTGACCGATAGCGCTGCTGCTTATCCCATTTTTGGGCGCAAATCAGCAGAGGAGGCGGAGCACATTTCTCACTTCTACACGGAGATTCACGACACCTTGATCCGACGCACCTCGTCGGACCTTCGGGACCACTCACTCAGCTTCAAAGAGAATGAGGATGAGTGGGAGGTGGATATGGGCAAGCGCAAGGGTGTCAAGCTACAATACTGGGCTAAGAAGTGGGAGAAATGTGAGCAGAGCGTCCCTATGTCCGATGTAAGTGGTGCCGCCTCAGTTGCTCCTAGGCCTTATCCCAACAACCTTACCTACCATTATATGTATCCTGCTTGAGCTTATCAGCCGGGCTGTCATTACGCTTCACGAAAGCTTGTATAGAAGCTAACGAGTCCCACGGCAGGTCGCTGGCTACCCATTCCTAGGGGGGGCGTTTGGCGGCAATCGCGGTTCCCAGCTTACTCATATCCGCTTCTTGGCCCATCAGGAGCTGAAGAGTGCCCCTGGTGACTGGGATCAGCCCGGAACCGATTACGCTCGCAAGTTCCTGACGGGCTTCTTACAGACGGGGACCTCTCAGGTAGAGGAGGATCTGGTGCGGGAGGTCTTCACCTTTATCGAGTGGCGCTGCTCCTGCAACTTCCTAGCAGACATCATCATCGACCATGTCGGACTTCCCCGACCCCAAGGGAAGAGCTGCCGGTACTGGAATTGGGAAACACACCAGAACATGGAGAAGGAAGGTGACGAGATGCTCGCGAAGCTCCGCCTCCGAGTCTTTGGCCACCTAGCCTATTCGTGGCCCAAGAACACGCTTCCATTTGGCCGCCAGCACAACCCCCATTGCGAGCTTCGGTACTGGAGGCCTCTTCTGTTCGTGTCGGCAGCTGTCTCTCTGAAGCTCTGCCAGGGTTCGGCGGCGACGGGGGATGCAGAGCCATTCGTTGATAGGCATATCAGGCCTTTTCTAAACAAGATGAAGGACATTCAAATGTCCCTCCTCAGGGAGAATGTAGCGCTCATGGCTTTGGGTGATCGATGGCGAGTGGCTACAAGGTCAAATCTGGCGGAAGCGCAAGCCAAGCCGACCTCCCAGAGCAGCGAGACCGGTTACCAGGCTCCGAAGCTAGAAGATGAAGGGAAGTCTTCGGCAATAGCTCCCAGCGAGAGTGTGACGCCCACCTCTTTACTGGAAACCCTGCAGGCGATGATGAAATCGATGGCTCCGGCGGATCGCAAGGCCCTCCTCGGCGCGATGGCCCAGTTGGATACGCAGAATGACGAGTCTGCAACAAACACTCTGAAGCATCCTCCCCATAGCACTGACATCGCAGGAACCCAGGCTCCTCTTGCTGCCAAGTATGAGCTAGCCACAGGCCACTCTTCTTCAGCCCGGGACGGCGAGCCCCGTCGACCTCCTTCCGCGATAGAGGACGTGTCAGTATCACCTTTTTGACCAAAAAAAGGCTAGATCTATTTCTATGGGCCTTCGTACTAACGAATGTTCCACGATCTTTAGAGATTCCCTTCGGTCGAGCCTGCCCTCAGCTCTGACTCAGCGCCAAACCCTGGCTCAAGCTCCGGCTCAAGCTTCTTCTCAAGCTTTTGCTCATGCTTCAGCTCAGGCCCCAACGATGAACCAATGGGGCGAGGTTTCTTGGGAGGAGGAACAGAAGAAAAAGGAGCAGAAACAGGCCAAGATGCTCAAGAAAGTCGTGTGGTGAGAGGTCTGCGGCGTTGCATTGTGATCACAAAGCGGTACTCTTCTCAAAGAGGTTCAGGGAGAAGGTGCCTTGCGGGGACAGTGATCTCTCTCCTTCTTGGTTTCGTGAATCTTGTTGATTGGAACTTGGAGCTGAGAGTGGATTGAAGATATTCCCAGGAAAATTCACCACGGGGAGACATTTTGAGACGAGGTAGGAGAGCCAAGTAGGAAACTGGCGAGGGGGATGAATGGACACAGAAGGAGATGAAAAGAGAGACACAAAAGGGTGGCAATTCAATGCCACATACTAATCGAGAGTGTTTTGGGGAGGAAAGTGTGTCAAAGGAGAAGGTGAATTCATGTCGTCTGTCCTTTCTCTCCCTATGCTATTCAATATCCCCCCGAAGATATCATGACGCTACCACTTGAGTGATGTTAAGTGTTCACACATATCAGTTGGTGAGGTACCTTGATTAGCCTCCTTAGTGATCTCAAGGGGTCACGTCGCCAGGAATTCTGGCAGGGGCGCTGTCTCCCCTCTGGAAGACAAAGAGGGCCTCATCCTTTGAGAAGACGATGCTCAAGTCAGGCCTTGCTTTGTTCGTGTGCGTATGGCCTGTGACTTCATCGTAGAGTCGAGGAAACAAGATGGAGAAAAGGGAGGAGAGAACCAGCTACTGACCTTGCCAGGGAAGCTTGGGAGCGGGATCTGGACGACGCGAACCCACTCCTTATTGCTGTCACTGCTGCTGCTGGCGCCCCCAACACGATGGTTCTCCCAGATTTCTTCGTTCACGAGGTTCATATACTCGTCCATGGTCATGTCCCTGAAACCGGTGTAGCCGTTCCTGTTTTGTGTGCCCACAACGGCGAGCGTGTCCCCCTCGTAGGCGGCGAGGAGGGAGCGGGTGAAGGCGCCTGTCCCGTCTGGTCCCACCACCGGGCTGTGCGTGTGTATTTGTTTAGGACGGTTTGCTCATTTGTGCGTCGAAGGGGCGTATCGTATTGCCCGGAGGGGTTGGAGACCGAGGCTGGGGCAACAAGAGACAGACGAGGCTACAAAGGTTAAAATAGAGAAGAAAAAAACTCACTAGACAAGAAGGAGGACCAGGTCTTTGCCCCCGGAGTTGCAGCGTAACCAGGAGACCCCGTCGGCGGAGACGGTGTCTGCGATCCACGTAGTGCGCCACAGGGACTGGGCGTTGTCGATTGCGATTGTGGGGACGCCGTGTTGGCGGAGGACGAATGACCCTGGGTTTTTTTTATGTTATTATCAACCTCCTTGGTGCATGGGCTTCTTCATGAGGAGACAATAGGGAGAATTATGGGGGTGGCAAAGGCTTGAAGGCTTCTTCCGTGACGAGAGGGGGGGCTGCGGGAAGTGAAAATGGGGGGAGGGGGGAAGGGGGGAAGAAGGGAGAAAAAGAAGAAGAAAAAAGAACCTACAGTACCCATTCCCAGAGCCGACGTCGGCCACCGCCCTCCCCTTGCCGAGCAGGCGGAGGACCTCGACCGCCTCGTACGAGGGCGCGACGCAGCCGAAGTGGTGCATCAGGACGGGGAGCACGTGGTGGGACATGCGGAGCGACTCGGTGCCCGGTACGGGCCCGCACCACTCCAGGTTGCGGCACGACCAGGCCCAGAAGGGGAGGTAAGGGTTCGACGGCGGCTTGGGCTTGGGCTTGGGCTTGAGCTTGAGCTTGGGCACGGCGAGGACCTTGGCCAGGGACGGGTGGACGAACCGCCTGCCGGAGAGGTGGGTGGCCGCCCCGAGGCGGCGGGAGGACTTCTTGGCGTTGGAGAGGAAGGACCTCAGGGCCGAGGGGGCCGACGACTTGGTCGGGTCGAAGATTGTTGTGTATGCCTCGACATCCTGTGGTGGCGGTGGCGGGAGCTGTTTTGATGGGTTTTATTTTTAATTGTTATTATTATTTTTGATTGCCCGAGGGGGCCGATTGGGGGTTGATGGCATTTTCGAGGTTAGGGCTCTGGGTTCGGGGCAGCGAAGTCAAGTCAAGTTGAGGTGTTGCTACACCTGGTGGTTCAGGGGGGGTTGCCGGTACCGGCTGGTCTTCAGGGCCCCTATACCACGCGTGGAGGCCGTTCTTTGCGCCCATGCTGATAGCGTGCTGCACCTCAGCCAGTCGGACGCTCTAATGAAGTCGTTGTAGGTTAATGGGTGTTTTTTGGGGTTTTTTGGCTTTTATTCCTTTTTCTTGGGGGTTTTTTCTTTCTTTCTCTAAATCAAAATAAAAGAAACCCTAAAGAGCCGTGAATCTCACTGTCAATGCATGATACACATAATTATCCCCCGCCGGGATCCGAAACCAGGCTTCGATGGCGGACTTGAAGTCGTCCCGCTCCAGGGCTGCGGCGGCGGCCTCGGCGGCCTCCTGGTCGTGTGCGCGGGCCTCTGGGTCGAATGAGGGGTCGCTCCCGATGCAGCCCGTCGACGACGGCGTGGTGGGGGTGGTGGTCGTCGCTGAGGCTAGGGTGGGGCCGCCGCCCCGCCCGTTGTTTCCCCCGCTGCTGCCTGACATTGTCTTTCGAACACGACGGAGAACCTATGTTGAAGGCAGGTATGCCAGGTGGAAGGCTCGAGGTGGGCTTGCTTTGTTTGATGGTGTACCGCAGTACGCATCACTGATTCGTAGACGACGTAATCTTAACGGGTCAGACTATCCGCTCGATTATTGCGGGGGAGACCCTGCCTCTTGGTATGAACTCTCAGGTCCACAACAAACGCCCCCCACGGCCGTTACCAGGGCCGTTATTAGCCATCCCTGGCATGGAACGGCTGCAAGTGTTAGCCGTGCTACGTGCAGTGACTTGAGCGGATTATCATCTAAGGATGTCACGCTACATTTTATGGCTGATTCGAACATGAGCAAACAGTAAGATCCACGGTCCACCAATGAAGATATTGAGTTTGCGTGAAGGAAGAAACTCGTTCTCCTCCATGATAGAGATCGGCTTTCCTCTCATGTAATCCCCTGACCTTGGAAAAATGGTGTGTTGTCGCTGGCATCGCTGTGAACACTTTATCATCCCCTGCCCTCTCTTGGCGAAGCGGAAGAAGTCTTGGCCGACCGGGGAGGCTACATTAGCGGCGGCATCTTGGGTGGTAAATGCGCATTGCAAACTCCCCGAGAACGAGGCAATGCTCGGTGAGGCAAACATCTCCACTACCCAATTTGACCAATGCGAAGTCTCCCCTGTTGCCAAACCTCTTGTTCCACATCAAAGGTCGAGATAACTAGCGCTAATAGTAGATGTGGCTTGAATATTTTTACGAGTAGTAGCTATGGAAAGAGTGATCGGCTAGTCTTAGTATCCGTAAGACACACACCATCTGCGTCCTTTCATCTCCCGGCAAATCGTGCCAAGGCGGTCTTTGCGAGACTCTAAACTCTCCTTACAATCGGCAAAAGGCTCCGAAGTGTTCTGCTTTCCATCAATTTGCTCTAGCTGAGGAGAGCCGTTCCGGATACGGTCCCTGAGGTGGTATGAGCCAAGCACTGGGTTGGATCACGTCAGACACTTGAAGTCAGAGAGGGGCCGGTAAATGGCGTCTGAGCAGGACGAATCCTGAGCCCGCAGGGTTCGCAGGTGGGACAGCAATACAGTAGATTCATCATATGCACGACTGTGTCTCATGGGACAATATTTCCCACCAGAGCTCGCAGCTCATACAGGCCGGGGCGGCCTGTGGGCTCCGTCTGCATGCAGCCGGGGACGACGCGGTCGAAGGGAGGAGGAACAGGCCACCACTCGACCTGGGCTGTGACCGATACGCTATCATAGATGATACACGTGATGACGGTCACAAGGTCGCACATGTCAGATTTCTGTGCACACCCGGCATCCAGGCGGAACTCGCGCAGAATCCCTGGCCCACGGCGCTCACCCCACCGACCCTCAACACACCCGATGGTCAGGTCCCGGCCGTCGCGGGCAAAAAGGAGGTTCTCAATGTGCATGTCGTAGTGGACGATGCCTAAGGGAGTGAAGGGCCTCCAACGAGTCAATAATGTGCGGGACCCGGCGCTTGTAAGCGGCCACCGAGCAGTAGCAACGACCGAGGAATGGCAGCCGAGGACCAGGTACCGCGGGCTGAGCCCTTGGCAAACGAGCTCTCCGTCGGCGGACTTGCCCAGGAGGCGTGAGGCGCGGCGAGACCGGCGTCCCGAAGTGGGTCCCGCCGCCCTGGTTCTTGAGATGGTGCTCGATCTCGCTGCGGCATCTCCCCTTTTTCTTTTTTTCTTCTTTTTTTTTTTTTTTTTTTTTTTTTTTTTTTT
>PYSP01000180.1:27421-78236 GCA_003049395.1 Pseudohalonectria lignicola
TTTTTTTTTTTTTTTTTTTTTTTTTTTGGTGAAGTAGCACGATGGATCGACATGGATGTCAGGCACAACTACTAGAAGATCACAGAGGTCTTCCCAGTGGGCCGGCGTCTGGGACGGGTGGGCGCAAAGGTGGGCCTGAGATGGTCAAGATGGTGTCCGCATCGAGTTCGAAATGGCCCCTATCTTGGGCAGACTGCGGCGGAGGCGAAGCAGATCGTCGGAGAGGATTCCGGGAATATCGCGGAGCCGCAAGAAATGGCTGCGGCTCTTCCGTCCCGCTAGCAAGTCGTTCCACCCGAATCAGCAGCTCTCAACGTCGTCACCGTCGATCCGCTCGGTGAGCGAACCGTAAGCGAACTTGCTCAGGGGCCGGCAGAGGTTCGAATTTTGACTTAGGGCGCGGTATTGGACCTGAGACGCTGAACCGTCTGTTGGAAGGATTCTTGTGAGTGTTCGAGCGCCATGCTAAAGAAGGCCCGGCAGAAGCAAAACAAACCCGCCCCGCTTGGACCCGTCACCCACATAATCACCCCGCTATATCACCTGATCGTAGCCAAACATTCTTCAACCGCTTTGGGGGTATCAATTCCTAGGCCTCCCCCCTTGTCTGTGGTGAAGAGGAGAACATTACGCAGTAATCTATCTTTCCCTATATTTTTTTTGGCTGGTTTTGATCAGTTCTCTAGTAGCCAAGAGATATTCCGCAGGGCAATGTAAACTTTACCACTTTTGGAACCAATCAATCAATACATTTGGCCAATTCCGTCAATGTATTGAGTTTCCTAGATCGATTTCTGATCACAAATACTCCCTAGTGAGCACGCGGTTTCCATTACGGCTTATCACATCGTGCCGCCTGGCTCTTCCATCACGCTCGCTCTCACTATCCCACTATCCCTGTGGCTAGGGGTAGGTATCTTGGATTCGTCCTCTGCGACCGAGAATATGTCCGACTCACTAGACACTTCAACTGTTAGGGCCTTTGATTACTGGTCCGTTAGGGGGAATATCGCGTCCCTATTCTGTCTCACCCGTGTCCGCTGCCAGCTCTGCCGCTTCTTGATTGAGGATGGCGACCGGATCCTCGCAAGTAAGGTCGAGTGATGAACTGCCCCCCCAAAAAAACCCAAAAAAAACAACACCAACCTCCCTTCCTCTCTCGTGGTTTCTGTTCCATACAAGCTAAATGCGCAATATCCTATCCTCCCCCAGCTCCCTTAGCTAGGACAAATTCCGAAGGCGGAGTGACCGAAGGTTTCAGCCGCACAAATTTCTCGGTCGAGTTCCAGGTCCGCCAGGGCGAATATTATGAAGCATACCCCTTCTGGTGTACTGGCGGGCAATCCCGGAAGCTGGAGATTCACATGTGCCTGAACCGCCTGTCGTGTCAAAACCGCTACTCCTCCAGCAGTATCGACTATATGTGCCACATTAGCTGTCGCGAAGTGCTGCTTCTCGTCCGGCCCGACGGCGCCCCGTCTTCTTCGTGGGTGGGTTCGAAGTGAGTGGGGGGCGGCCCGCCAGGCCCGCCGGCGTTCCGCGACGCCACGCGCTACGACTTTGACCCCCCACCCTCCGAGGAAGGGCGGCGGGCCGAGCACATTCGGCACGAGCTGGCCTGCAGCTTGCTGCGGTGGGCCCAGCCGGCGGCCGGACCGCAGCTGCCCGTCGAACTGTGGCGGATGGTAGCGGAACATTTGTTGGCAGAGTGCGCCGTAGTCGACGCTCTGGAGTGGCTGGACGGCGGCCGGGGGCACCCACTGCCCCCACTGCCCCCTAGCGACGGCAACGGCAGCGGCTACGATATTGACCTGGCTTGTCCAGTCTACGCGTCATTCACCAAAATGGAGGGTCGGCGGTACATCAAGTCTGTGTCGAATGTCCCGAACAGAATGAATGTCCTCGTGATCCCAGGCTGGGATGCAGCCGCAGCCAAAGACTCTGTGGACGGCGAGGACGGAGACATTTTCATTGCAAGCGATCATCTCGGCATCCGACAGATTGTGTTTGTCCCTTCGGGGAGACGCGAGGCCTGGTCCTCCAGCCTCCAAATACTCGATCCCAGTCTGTGGTGGAGACGCATTATGAGGAATGCTAGTCACCAGGGAGCCACAACCACAACTGATGTCGGTTTACGTTCCGTATATGTCCCGTCGCACCCATCAGTCAAGATTTCTGCTCCGTCACCTATGCGACAAAGATTCACAAATAATATAGTGCCTGAAGATGCGCCGCCTCGAGATGTCCGAAATGGCAACCTCTAGTGTTGTCGGCATCCGTTGGCAGCTCCCCATAGCACCGCCCCCCAAAGTCCTCGACATGATTACCCTATCTACCCCGGAGAAAATCCCGAGCTTCCGCTGGATGACCTTCTTCGAGTGCAACAGCCCCGACATCACCGGCTACACCGTGGCGACCGACGGCTGGAGAGTCTCAACCGTCCTTGCCCATAAGCTGGGCGAGACGGTGGATGCGGGATCGTACAAGTTGGACGACTACAATCGCGACAGCATCCACTGGGTTCACATGCCCATAAACAGGGGAGAGCGCATCGTCGAGATTCTGGCTTGGCCGTCGGTCGGGTGGATCAGCGGCGAATTAGGGGTGGCTGGGATAGTGGTATGGTCGCAACCCACATGCCCGCCCATATCCGTACGCGTACGCGCAGTTGCGGGGTTTACACTGACTTTGCCTTTTCACGCCCGCCTCTATGATTGCAGCTCCGCACCGACCAGAACCGAGCCGTGCAGTTCGCGTGGCATGGGATCCCTGATGACGTGAGATTCAGCTGTATCCCGCTTGGGCTCGAACCCACCCGCATCTGGTTCAACAGGCTGCACCGACACGACAGAACCGATAGCATCCAGCACATTGCCCTGGAGATGCTGGAGCACCGTAGAGGGGCTCCGCGTTTCGAGTCCTCCTGGCAGGTCCGCCGGCGCCTTCCCCTTCTTCCCTGCATCTCACCAGTGCCGATGGTTGTAGGTACCGACTTCCGGCTAAGCCCCATCTACACGCGCTGCTCGATGCGAGCGCTGAGGGAGGTCCACCTCTGCCGCGTCCTGCACAACCGCCAGGGCAAGTTGGTCAGCATGGTCAAGGGCTTCATCGTTGTGCACGCCGACGGGCGCCGCGAGGCCGTCGGCGAGTGCCGCCTGGACTGGATCTCCGCCGGTGACGCCCTGAGGCTTGAAGATACGGACAGGCTCTACGTTCGCGGCGAGAGGGTCGACGGCGAGTTTCCTTACGTGGCCGAGGTGACGAAGCGGGCGCCGGAGAGCCGCGAGGGGAACGACGAGTGGACCACGTGGCTCGACCTGTCCCAGCGCGGCACCCTTGAGTGGTGGTTTACTATCAAAAAGTCTCTAATGTGCCACGACGGACTGTGGCTAGACTCAAGCTACGACGATTTCGAGGAGGACTCCGGGTCGGAGGTGGTTTGGCCCGTGTGGACCCCCGACGAGCAATAGCGGCCTACGCAACTGAGGCTGAGAAGGGGTCAATTCTTTTCCTTTCTTCCTCTTTTTCTTCACTGGAGAGTTTATTCCATGTCGGAGCATGGGAGCAAGGTGTAAAGTCTCTCCAGCAGAAAAAAAAAACCCAACAAAAATGTGGGATAGCTGTCTGCTGAACGACTATGCTGCTGTGACAGCTCTGCGGCAAACCAATCAACGGTGAACCAGTAAACAACGAGTGTCGAGACGCAGGGGTCCAAGCAGCTTTACTGCGCGGCACGCGAAAAGCAAGACGGGAGGACACGAAACAAGGAAAAGAACTTGCGAGGCAAGAATACTCGAGCATAAGCTCGGGCTATGCCAAAAAATCATTATCAGGCTTCACCTCCGTGACGAAGCCCTTTCTCCTGTCGGAGCCCTCGGGATTCGCGAAATACCAGCACCGCCTACCCTCTCTCCGAGTCTCATACCACGAATGAGGCCTGAAGGGGAACTTCACCCTAGCCCACTGCATTCTATCGTCCCTGTCCTTTCCCGTCCACATAAAGTACCTCTTCTTCGCATTAACGTAGGAGTCCCTCGGGATCGGGTAGGAGACGATTTCGCCCTCGAACCAGGCGTCCATCGGCGGGAGCTCGCCCTGGTTTACCGTTGAAGAGATGGCTGCGCAGGTAGCTCATACGGCTGCTGCGGCGGCTGCGGCGGGGCCTGGTTCGCTTCCATCTCGTAAGGGGGCGGCTTTCCCGACGGAGTGCTCATCAACTGTTCGTGGCCTGGAGGTACGTCCGTGTGGAACGACGGGAGGCTAGACACGGAGCCCTAGCCATCATGCACTTGGAACTGGAAGGGATCCACTGGCTGTTGGTTCGATGACGATGCCATGTCTGGTCTGCTGGTGCTGATGGCTCAGGAAAATATATATTTGAAAAGGGGTCTAGGGAGGGAAGACATCTAGGAAATAGCTAGATGGCAGTGACAAGATATTGATGCCAGCTCTCTGTAGATGGTGGGAGTGTGTGACAGGCGAGGCAGCGGTAAAGGGCTCGAAATGAGGCACAAGAGTGAGATTGGTTGGACAAAGGAGAGACTGGAAGATCGCCAGCGATCAACAGAGAGATGGAGTCTGAAATGAGGGGAGATGTAAGAACTTTCGATCGATATAAAGGCAGATGGATGTCGAGAAAACGGAAAGCCTCGAGGGCGCAGAGGGCGTACATTTATACTGCTCACTTTCTCGCAGATATACTGGCGTCCCCCCTGATGATGCAGTGCGTATTACCATCCGCAACTGGCCAGCAGGTGTTGGCTTACATCTGCGACAATCAGGCCGCCGGGCTAAGGTTCTCAGGCCGGATCACACTCGGAGCACTTGGGACACGGGCCCTCCGAAACGGCCCTCTACGGCTTTGATGCTGCAGACTTTCTGATCGACACGCCTCACCCCGAGGCCAACTGGCGTTAGAATGGCAAGCATACTCACATCGCACGCCGCGAAAGCCAATAAGTGCTGCTACCGACGACCAACGGAGGGTGGGACCCGGGTCCGAATTGGCTCAGCGGCCGGGCCGGGGTCCACAATGCTGCGCAAGGGACGGCCCTACTAGGTACGCAATCATGTGAGCAGGCCGCAGCCCGACTGAGCGTTCCGACACTGAATCCAACGGACCGCTGAACCATGCGATGACTCAAGTGGAATGCAAGAGCTTGTCAAGGTTCAACAGGAAACTGACTCTTGTCTGGCTGAGTCAAGGGGTCCGGGCAGGCCCCTGACCAGGGTTCACACATAATGGCCCAGCTATGACGTATTGTTTCGGTCATACGCAACCCTCAGGCTGTATGGATCTGCGGTTATTACCGATCTTGTTCCAAAATCCATAGGGAGGGTTAGCAGGGACTGCTGTTCCCTGCGGGTCGCTGTAGACGGGCAACGAATGCTCGCTCGATCCCCATAGTTAGTCTGGTACGCACCGAACGACAGCCGCATGAAGCTGTCTCATTACTTGCCTGTCGGGGGCGGTCACCGGGGCCAGTCGTCCCTCCATGGATTCGCCCACAGATCCCTGATTTTCTCGTCCCTCCGCATGCTACGCTCGTCGCGTGGTGTTGGCTTGTACGGTAGCATGCGTCTCGACTCAGGCTGGACGGTGCGCGCTCTTCGAGCGGACGCCAAACGTCCCTTTTGGCGTGCTTGCCCGCCGTAGAGGACGGGGTCAAATCGGATTCTCGGCTTCCATAATCTAAAACTCTACTCTCCTTGTAGCCGCCTTCGTCACGCTTTGTTTGGAGTGAAGAATTGATCGAAGCGCCGGTCGGATGTTCCGTGCTCCACTGCTCCACCACGCCGTCGAAGCAAAGAAGATCGAGCCATGATTCTCTCTTGCCGGGCTTGAGCTCGAAGTGTGGCGCAGTAAGCGCCTGGCTGAAGTTCACAACAAGCCCGCCAAGATAGTTGTCCGATCTCAAATCATGGACCACGATACCAAGCTTGTTGATGTCCTGGATGGCCTTCCTCATGCCTGGGAGCTGCTCACAGGTGAAGTGTCTCTCCAACCCCTTCTTCTTCCTCCCGTCCTCAAGGAGTTCCTTGATGATGCCTCGGATAGGTTTGCGCTTGTACGTCCGATTTCGGTGCCAGTCCGAGAAGCCTTTAGCCTTGAGGGTGTTTTCTTGTTCGGAGGTGAGGAGAACATAGCCATGACATTTCACAGCGAGTTCCTCCCGGCCGTCTCTTTCAGGCGGCCGTAGGCTCGACATTCGCAGTGAAAGGGATCATTGTGATTCATACTCTCGTCAACGCTGACGAGGCCGTACTCAATATTATCCGGAGAAGTGAGCCTCAAGGGATGAATGAAATAGAACTGAACGATCACGGGATCATTTGATGTTAGGACTATGCAGGCGATAATTAATGCATTGCGTTCCAGCCCTGTTAACTCACGAGTTTCAGGGCGTAAAACTAGCTATCAATCTCGGCCTTGAAGACCTCGCTATAGAGACCATGGAGGCCAACCCCAAGATAGTCGAGAATCTTTATCTCGCGTCTATAGCTATCCTAAAATTGACAAGGCGCCAATTTTGGACCGCGGCACCATGGCCGAGGGCGTTTTGCGTCCATTCTGCGCCTTTCTCTTTTCTCCTCCGTTCTTTTCCTCCAGGATACGTTGTTCTAGGTTTAACAAGACGTCGCGTAACAACAGTACGGATTATAATTTTTTTCGGTAATAGGTTCCGTGAATGAATTATCACCAACTCACGGCGATCCAATAATACCCCAGGCAGGAATAGGGGTATTTTCAATATCCTTCGATCGTAAAGCAAATTAGCTAAAGATCGAAGAACCATGGATTAGAGTCGAGGTCATGTATATCGCATACCACTATAGGGTACGCCCGGAGGTGCCCCCGATGACGCGAACTTGATGCACCTATACGTATTTGTAAGAATAACTTATTGGTACGGATCCGTGCCTATGTCACAGAATTCAAAGAGCTGACTCTCGCGGCTCTTTTTTGGCATCGCTAAGAGCCGAGCCAATAAAATATTAAAATTGAATAAGTCCCCAATGAAGGCGGACGTAATAAAGGCCGAGGACGAGCTGAGGTAGACCGTACAGACCGTACAGACCACACAATGTCCCGTGCTCCGCAGGTCGGAAAGGGGTCAAGATGCCTTCCACCTCACCACACAGGCAAGGCAGTCACACTATTTAGCAAGGAGCATATAATATCCCATTCGCTGGAGCAGCCGCCAGATGCACCGGATTTACCAACAAGAGTCACACCATACATTTGTATTATTTACCCGCGTGGCGGTCGACTCTTGGGACCTAGTGGCCATCGATCGATCCCATCACAGCGCGGCTTCCCGCAACCACGAATCTTGACTGCCTATCCCTCCTAGTCTGGACTAAAAATATAGAATAATTGCCCGCCCCGAATCGCCATACGCATCATACTTTTCTACATGTCCGCGTCACGCTCCAGGCTCACCCACTTCACGAGCGAGTTCCAGCCAATGGTTAGCCGCTCTATCATGCCTGTTGAGACTTTGACTCACAGCCACGATGTCCAGCTGGGATATCGAGGGCGTCTCTCGGGGCATATATTGAGAGCCATCTTCCCCAACACTTGCGATCCAGAGGCCCTTGGTTCCATGACATGCTACTCTACTACCCACTCACTCGTCGGTTCTCTTGGCTTAAGTAACTCAAACACATTCTTGGATCTGATCCTGCCGCCGGGAAGTGTCGAGGGCTCGCGGCCTCGTATCGTCGATGGCGCCACAACTATAAGAGAAACACCCAGGGGTACGTCTACACGCCGGAGGAGCTGGTGGCCATCAGGTTCCATTGCGTCTCCTGTGAGGGCCGGCCCCCCGCGTGGAATGCCGAGTATGCGTCGGTGCCGTGGTCGAATCATGGGGTCGGGAACCTGACCGTCAACCTCGCCCTGTGGGCAATCGCAATGATGGCCATTCATCCACGCCACCGACACATGTGCGAAGGGGGCGATCTCCCCCCGATCGACACGTGGTACAGGCTCACGGCTGACGACGACTCGACTATCTTCGAGCACCACCATTCCGGCCGAAGGCTGCGGGCCCTGCCGTGTGGGGCCAACTTAGTGCTTGTCCCCGAGGGCTATCCTTTCAAAGAGAAGCTGGCACTTAGGAGGGCAGTTAGGAGGGCAGTTGGGAGGGCAGTTGGGAGGGTACTTGAGAGGGTACTTGAGAGGGCACTTGGGAGGGCACCTGGGAGGGCAGTTGAGAAGGCAGTTAAGAGGGTAGTTGAGAGGGCACTTGGGATGGCACTTGGGATGGCACTTGGGATGGCACTTAGAAGGGCATTTAGGAGAGCAGCACTAGAACGTAATTACTTTGGAATTGGGATTAATACTGATTGTTTAAACGTTAGGCCCAATCGGGAATATGCGTAACTTATCGCGGAAAGTTGGTGATTTCTGCATTTTGAGGAGGTGAAACCCGTGGGGTCGGATGAAGTTGTTTGATGCTGCGCTAAACGCGTCTGTAATCGCCGCCTCGCACCACGCTAGGTGGTGCCCTAATCCGTATGGCAGGCGTTAGGTATGATTGTTGATCAACCTTTTTAGTGATCAGAGGCCTGAAAGTATTTATGGGTCATCAGGGCGAAGTACTCCTTCACTTAGAGTGGGCCTGGTAGCCCCCTGTCAGTACCTGGTAGGCGTGAGAAAACAAATACCCCAGACCGCAGTACTGCTATGATTTGGTCTAGGAAGGCATCCTAAGTTCTAAGGTACCTATTGACATTTATTCACCTTGCCCAGGACCCTTCCGCCTAAATGACATGCTAAAAAAGAAAAACTTTACCCCTACCACCTAGTAGTATCATATTCTGTTTATTTTCGTTATTGGCCTTCCCTTCTTCCCCTCCGTGGTTACAGGATATTCGCTCAAATCTTCCTCGCATACAAGGGGCAGCCTGGATCTTGATTGGTTCACAATACGGTGGGTCCAAAGGTGACTTGCCCACTAACAACTGGGTTGTATCAATGAGACTATGTACACTGAGACTACCTAACATGTATTTCCCACGTACTACGTACTGCTACGCGGTACGGAGGTTGCTAGGTTGCTTTTGGTCTGCCACCCCTTTGCTTTTCTTGTCAATGTTTTTTCTGCTTTTCCTCACAGGCTGATACCATGACCCGCCTGAGGTCTCAGCTCGCTCTGCCACATGCTGCCACCCACGACTCGACCTGCTGATTCTGACCAAAATTTCCCTCAGGAATGTTTCTTTCCTGGCGACATCCACTCCAATGCCTCCCGTCGCCAATCGGGAGTCTCATGGGAGTGCTTAAGGGCTGAGCACGCATACGTCCCTTCCTGGGAGTCACGGGCAGCTCTCACCTCAAACCTGAGATCCTTCTTTCCACGACTCGATTGCTTTCCAAGGGGGCTAGGCGCTTGCGACATTGGACGACGCCGTGGCAACAATTGAAACCACTTGCCACCTGTCAGGACACCGGATCACAAACATTCGGAGCTTCAGCCCGACCGCGTTGTAGCCCACCACAATACTGTCAATACATCGCTTTTCGTCGCCTATTTGACTTCCCTGCTAGTCCTGCCTCAAGGCGGCCCAAAAAATAGGGCACCCAACATGTCGGCCACTCAAGCTCAAGAGCCGGCGGGGCAGTCGGAACCTAGCCGTGAGTTGGATCTTGGTTTATCGGCGGGCGCGGGCACCAAACGAAAAGCCGAGCCAATGATGGCCGAGACGGGAGCCGCCTCTGAGCGGGCCGTCTTACGGCCTTGGACCCCTGTCACTTTGTCCGCCTCTAGTTCCAATCCCAGTACGGTCCCTATCACCGAGGGCTCCGCGGTCAGCATGAGGTCCTTGCACCAAAGCCACCAGCAACTGCCTGGACAGGAGAACATTCCACTTCGGGCGCCACCCGCAGCAACCCGCAGCCCCGCAGCCCAAGGAGGCGGCTTTGAGCCCGCCTCCGTTGTCTCTGGCAAGGAGAACGCACCGCCATCTCCTGCCTCCCTCGTTACGCTGGATACGTCCGGGTCCATCTCTTCCGGCTTCTCTGGTCAATCGTCCATCTTCAGCAGCCACAGCCACCACCAGCCCCAGCAGAATGCAACGGCGATTTCTGACTCGGAGGCAGACCTCGCCGCCGCCAGCAGCACGGACCAGGAGCACCAGCAGGCGGCGGAACAGGCCGAGACGGGCATCGTTGCCGACGACGACATCGACAGCGACGGCGGGTATGGGTCTGGCGATGGATCGAGCGCATCGACATCCCTAGCCAGCAGTATCACGGACTACGTCTTCGAGAATGGACGCCGGTACCACCGGTTCCGTGAGGGCACCTACAACTTCCCCAACGACGACGTCGAGCAGGAGCGAGAGGACATGAAGCACATCATGGTCAAGCAGCTATGCCAGCAGCTGCACTTCGCGCCCATTGGGGATGCACCCCAGCAGATCCTTGACATTGGGACTGGGACGGGAATCTGGGCCATCGAGAGTAAGTTATTTCCTCTACTAGACGCCCAGGTCCGAGCTTGCCTTCAGGTAGCGCGAGCCAATGGGATGGAATAAGGGCGAGGTCAGAGCACGATCGCTAACATTTATTATGTCTTTCTTCTTTTTTTTTTCTTTTTTTGGGTGTAAGTGGGTGACAAGTTCCCGTCCGCTGCCGTCCTCGGCATTGATCTGAGTCCAATCCAGCCCGAATGGGTGCCCCCAAAGTAAGTCTTGCCTGCCAATTCCGAATTGCACCGAGCGAGTGTCAACAATATGATCGCTGACATTCTATCCATAAGTGTCAAATTCATGGTGGATGATGCCGAGAGCCCCTGGCTTCACCCAAGAAATCACTTCGACTACATTCACTCCCGGCACACGATCATGGCAATCAAGGACTGGCCCAGGCTTCTGCGACGAGCATACGAGTAAGGCAGCTAACATGATTTTCTCTTGCTCTTCCGTCCTTTCTGAACTCAATACATGGGGTTCACCCTTTCAGTCTCATCCAGCCAGCAGCTGACCTAAACCCGTACAACAGGCACCTCCGCCCCGGCGGCTGGATCGAGATGCAGGAGATACACCACTTCCCCATCTCGGCCAACAACAGCATGTCGAGCAGCCACCCAATCGCCGAGTTCTGGTCGCGCATCAACGAAGGGCTGGGCAACCTTGGCGTTGACTTCTCGGCGGTCAAGCGCCTCGACGGCATGATTCGCGACTCCGGGTTCGTCAACGTGACGGAGCGCATCTTCCAAGTGCCCATCGGTACGTGGCCAAAGAACAAAAGCCTAAAGAAGGTCGGCCTGTACTGGCGCACCATCCTGCTAGACGGCCTACAGGCAATCGCACTGGGGCCCCTGACGAGGGGTTGTCGCTGGTCACCTGAGCAGGTCGAGATGTTCCTGATCCAGGTGCGCAAGGCGTACTTTGACAACTCGACTCTGATGTACATGCCGCTCCATATCATATACGCTCAGAAGCCGCTTTTGGGGTCTTGATGACTGTACACTGTACTATCACAATCTCCAACAGATTTTTTCTTTCTTTCTTTTTTTATGCTTTTTTATATTTTTAGTGATTTATTTATTTATTTGCGTTTTTGGACCGACGCCGTCCACCGGACCTCCTGCTTGCCTTATCCCTCGTATGCACTACCTCACGAACCAGAGGGTTCAACTGCCCCTAACGTATCCCTAGGAGGAAGATGGATTGCTTTCTATGTATCTATGTCCCACCAGCTTGACTTTACCCATTTACCAGCGAGGACTGAAGAATAGCTGTGGACTTCTGCAGGTAGGTAAGGTATGTAGGTACCTTGCCGTGTGTTAACAGGTAAACATGACGGTAAAAGTTGTCAGTATTTTTTGATCTTCGGAACGGTCCCCGAATACACAGGCTTTATTTTCCCTCTGTCTTCTTTCTATTTAGCGCTTGTAGTGAAACCTTGAGTGACAGCGAATTTCGCAGCAATTTCATTGGGAGGTTTGGTTTTCATCACATCCTGCTGACTCTCCCCAAGGCTCATAGACTTTTGAGGCTAAGCAGACGATGATGGTTTCGCGGCTGGTGAGTTCAAGGTAATGCGAAGATGGGCCCCGTGGTGACTCGACAAGGTTGACTTTCGAAGGACGGAAGCCATCTCCGATTATCAGTAAGTTAGGACCAAATATAAAGGTCGCCCCTTCGCTCTTTCTGCAAGCGCATTCAACAACAAGACCCAGACCTCCCAGACATTCCATGAACTAGATCTTGTCCGCTCGTTCATTCTGAACAGGTAAAACCAGGCAAACCTCGAGTCACTGGAAAAGAAAAATTACCCAGCCTCTGAAGCCTATCACTTGACGTCCGATAACCTACCTACAATCTACCTACCTGCCATGCCTAGGGTCCATTTCCCCCTCAACCTACGTTTCCCCCTCTATCAATCCACCAAGCCACCCCACGACCACACGACCACACCACTGCATCATCACATCACCACAATAATACCATAATAACGCGATACTGGCCATACACGGCAACCAAAAACCTCGGCACCTAATATTACCCAACATCACAAGCAAGCATCACTAGGAACACCATGTGGCGCCTTGGGTTCCTTGCCAAAGAGATCTTGTTTGCACCCTTCAAGCTGGCGAGCTCGAGTGAACACCACGCCTGTATGGTAAGTCATCATTCTAGGAAAGAGTTGGAACATTAGTCCTTTTCCCTCTTCTCTTCTCCTTCCTTCTTTCCAGCAAACCAATGCTGACTTACATTTGTCCTCTCAGCGGAGGGTCGGCGTCTCCCTTCCGCCGTTCCTCACGCACAAAGTACCGGGAATGCGAAACTACCCAATCTCTGGCCAAAAGATGACACCGCACGTCTTCGATGTAAGTTATTTACAGTCTGGAATCACCCTCATGGCTTCTATCGACCTATTCAGCTGTTGAATGGACGAACCCTTGTTTAACTTTGGGGCAAATTTTATGCATTCGATCCACATTTGAAAGGTTCTGTTCTGATCGTACCTGACCTTGACCACCTTTCATGCAGATCGGAACCACCGCACTCGGACTTGCCACCGGAGGTGCTCTTGCCATGCTCACGGTGATCACGCTCCTGCCTCCCACGACGAACGGTGGCGGAGAGGGCGCCCAAGAGCCCAACACGGAAGGCGCTAGGGAAGGCGCCACCATCACCTCGGCGGTTAACAGGATGCCGCCCAAGGAAGATGCCATGAGGATAGACAAGGACTTCCATGTGCAGGTCTTGTGGAATCAATGAGGCCCGAAGGATCCATTGGAGAAGCCATTATCACAGAGCAATGGCTTACAGATGGGAGCCGGCAGAATGGAGCGGTGAAGAATGGATGTCCCAGTCTCCCTTTGGGTCTGGCCAGACGGTCGTAAACTCTGGGTAGGAAGAGACCGGGACTCTATGACTGCCCACCAGACAGTACAGCAGAAAATCGGAGAGGCGACCGGACAAAACAAGGATGACTGTTAATGATGCCATCGCAGACGTGGCCCCGGAGTTTCTAGGCACGAGAAAATGATGAAATAGCGAGGGGATCACGGAGGAGGGGCATCTATTTGTTCCTCAATGTGGCGCGCAGAGCAAGGCCCTGTAATAAACTGATAGAGGACAGCTTCGGATGGGTAGATAGCTTCGGCAGAGACAGGAGGCTGCCGAACACAACTGGACATGGGGCGCTCCCACTACAGACAATCACACAGGTGCCACCTCAGATACATCGCAGCGGGGCCAATCCGGTGTGACATTTTCGAAAATGGAAATTCAGGGTCCTGCCTGCCTAACGTCATCGGTGACCAGGACTCCAGACCATCCAGGGCATGTGTTTCCATAGGTGACAACGATGGTCGGGGTTGGGGGAAGGGTTTTCAGGTTCGGCTCTCAACGGCCGATCGGCAGGCACCACGGCTGGGTGTCGGGATTCGTGCGACGAAATTTCGAGGTCCACCCACTTCGGGGGGCTTCTTCCTACTTCTGTCGCTCGAGGAGGAAAGAATGAAGACAGCCAGCGGAGACGGAATTGGCAGTGAAGGGGTCAAGCGTCTGACTTCATTGGGAGCTGAACAGTAGGTGAAGTCCATGGTGGAGTCGGCACTTCATGGTTCCTCCCGTTTTTGTCAGTGCGGTTGCCTGGGTACCTACCTACCTAGGTAGCTCCCTCTTTCCCCAATTCCAAGTACGTACCTACTACGTACTACTCGTATTGGTAGTGCGGGTTCTCATACCTTCCCCCTCTTGCCTAACTGCCAGTACTCTGTAGATACCTGACGTGCCTAGGAAGTACCAAAGTACTCCGTGCCTCCCTTTCGTGCCTCCCTTACCTAAAGTATGCACATCGGCCACATGTGCAAGGGGAAAGAGTCACTTACGAGATACTGCCAGATGCCTCCGATTACGTCCCTCTCTACATCTAGGTACTGATTCTTGCACAGACCTACCTAGGAAGATTGATCCTACGGGAGATTCCGTCCACCATGTCGCCAGGGCAAAAATGTGAGCCTGTTCTCCATGAGTGCAGGCAACAAGTAAGTTGCAAAGTGCGCCCGAATCACGTATCCGCACAGCTGTTGAGGAAAACTGAGGCTGAAATGATCAGTAGGAATCAACGATGCAGAATGCCCCCTACTTGGTGTGCACTAAACTGAGCTGGCGGCGAGGGACAATGACGGACAATTGGGTGGCATTCCGACCCTCCGGTTGAATAATAGCCTCGAGTCCGGAAGTCGAAGGAGGAGCGTACGTCCGTATTTGTTATAACCTCAATAACACACCCACTAAAATGATCAATCAGATTGTTTCCTGCCCATTGTGGCAGCACGCGAAATATCCGTCGTTCGTCCTTCCTAACCAGGCGGTAGGAAAAATAGCCAGTTCAGCAAGTCCCTCCCCTGCGAGCTGAATTGTGTTCTGCGAAGACCCCTGTGGACGAGCGAACTAGCCCGATGCACTAATGCAGCTGCTAATGCATACATGGCGAGGATTTGATTCGTCCCAACCAGAGAGCCCCAGTGCCACGAAAGTGCCAAGCTGCAAAATGTCGAGAGGTGGGCAGGTGGATGGGTAGGACAGGACACCGACAGCGGGAGCGCCAGGGGCCCGGGAGGACTCCACTGGGAGGCGGGACAAGAAATGGTTTCCCATGAGTCCCATCAACAAGCATGGCTGCCGAGAGGTTAGCAATGGTCAGCATTGGCAACGAGGGATTTGACTCTCTTAAGGTCGCCTCGGCGCCCTGGTGCGATGGTCGTGGGTTTCCCACTTCTTTTCTTTCTTGTGTCGCTCCGACTGCGTCTCATTGACCCCCCCTTTCCACCCCCCATCCTATCACTCTTTATACGGATTACCAGATCGCAGGTGCACAGACGTTATCCCCATATCACACGCCCTGTTGACTCCATCGGCCAGCCAGGGTGCTGCCAGAAACGCGAAGAGGCCAGGAGAAGGGTTGGATATCAAGAGTTGAATCACTCACGTAAGGTGCATTAGCCGGTCTCTTGTTAGTGCTCTTCCACTGCTGGTAGTGCGTGAAGAGAGCGTGCAGCCCCAAGATAAGACAAGAGTCTGCTGCAGGCGCCCGGAGCCTCACCGAAACCAACCCCAGAGAAAGGCCCGTTCGGCTCATCACCGTGTCCCGCCCGAACCCGTCTCCCGGAGGCTATCGTCTCATTTGCCGTGCGGAGAAGGAAACTCGAGCCCTGCCAGAAGCCTGCTCTGTTGTGCGACCCCCTCTCCCCCGCTCTCTCACCCGCCTTTGCCGCACCCCCTTTCCCACTCTTTGTGGGATTGCTGGCATATTCCCAGCCGGGCGGAACCCTTTTTCAGAACTCCTGTGAGTTGTTCCCCGTCTGTTTTCAGTCCCTCCCGCCGCCTTTATCTCTCAAGTTACATGTATGTTGGCCTTCCCCAGCCCCACATGTTCGAGCTCGAAGTCCAACCGTCCCTCCCAAGCTACGCTACCAGGCTGTGTGACATGTGAGATGCCGCACAAGGTGCCATGCTGTCCACCACATCGCTACAGTTTCCTAAAGACCCTGCACACAAACATGATACACAGGTTGTTACATGAGAGCCAGTGTTTGTTTGTCTGTCGGGTCCCGGCATCGAAGATTCTCGCAACTTTGTCCCTTTCGTCCGCAGACGCTCGGCTGCCTTTCCCAATTTCCCACATACTCACACCAACGACCCAGCACGCCCGCACACCTGCACACCTGCGCACCCACACACCTTCACGACTGGAGACCCTGATTCCCTGAGCCTCGCCTCATTGGGTCCTAGCTCCACTGTTTTGTTTTCGTCCACAAAAGGTGTCGGGGCCGATGTCAGGTCCGACTCTAATGGATCCCTCTGGGCTTTGGTGCGCTGGTGATGCAAGCAAGCCTGCGATGTTTCACCGACACACCCATTCGGCCAGTGACACCATGTCACCCCCAGCGCAGGTTGTGGAAAAAAAGAATAGCAAAAGAAGATATCCAAAACGAGTGTGCAGTCAACCTTACATTGTCCTTGCACAGCGGTATATAGGCATAGTTCTTTCTAGGATGCTCTCCCCGCAGTTTCTGTTGCCCTCCATGGTCCCAAGTTGACAGTTGACAGCGGTGACATACAGTACACATATTTCCGCTCCCCTCACTGTCAGCTCTCACTAGTCCGCCCTAGGTTGGAGACCTGGAGATGGTCCGTCAAGTGTTTAGCCTCTTCCTTGACATTTCCTATCTGTCTTTCGTGCCTAACCCCCCTCGCGCTTGGCCAACCAATATCTATAAATCGCCGGCCTCGTTCCCTCTTTGGGACTCTTGAAAAAGATCTAGATAGCGAATACATCGATGAATAATTGAACTAACGTCGTCAGACGGAGGCCGAGTTTTCCGATATTTAGGTTTCATACTTGCACCAGGAGAAGCCACGGACCGAACTGATCAAACCAAAACTGAGTAACCCACTACGAGTCTCCAACATCGGCCTCAGCGGCAACCACGGTCGACATGACAGACGGGGTGGCGCCCACCCCAGCGGCGACAGGGCAGACTGAGGCGGATATCCCCTCAGGCGAGGCTGTTGCTAGTGGCAGCTCGACATCCCGGATGGCCGCCCTCGCGCAGAAGATCAGCAAGGAGACTGAGAAATTAGAGGCCTACATGAAGGCCAACGGCCTGCCCATGCCGAGCTTTGATGCGGACTCACCAGGAAACTTCCCTAATCTGCCCGAGGACGTTGCCGAGAGCCGCCGAGCGGTGATATCGGCAACCCTCGAGCTGAGGGATTTGATGACTGGGCCCAGCGAGGTCCTGAGGTGGGGAGTGTGGGGTGTGAGTTTTGCTCCCTCCTGATTCTGCCTGTTGTCTCTCTAGGAGAAAAGGTTCATGAGTGCTAATCTCCTGGGCCTAAAATCACAGTTTCTTGAAGTCATGGCCTTGCAGGTCTTGAACCATTATGAGATCGGTAAGCCTTATTCCTATCTGAATACAGGACGCCGTGCCCCTGAATGGTGGGGACGCCTCCTTTTAGCCGAAACGTAAAACTAAAAAGGTGTTGGATCAAATCAAACCAGCCAAGCTCGTTCCCCTCGAAGGCGCGACGCCTCTCTCCGAGATAGAGGCCAAGACCTCACTCGACAGGGTCAACCTGACACGGGTCCTCCGCATGGCCATGACTCGGCGCATCTTCCGACCTGGCCCGACGCCCGGGACGATCGCGCACACGGCGGCGTCTCGGCTCCTGGCTGAGGACGGGGACCTCCAGGCCTGGGTCGGGTTCAACGCGGAGGACATCTTCCCGGCGTCGGCGCACGTGCTCGAGGCCCTAAGGCGGCACCCGGAGGCGACGAGCCTGCTCCGGACCGGGTTCAACTTCGCCAACGGCACCGTCGACGCGGAGCCCATGTTCGCCACCTTCGGCAAGGACCCGGCCCGGGCCAAGAGGATGGGCCGCGCCATGGCGAGCCTGACCGGGGGCGAGGGCTACGAGGTGCGCCACCTCGTGGACGGCTACGACCTGGGCTGGGTGGACGAGAGGGCCGGGAGGCTGGTCGACGTCGGCGGCAGCCACGGGTTCGTGTGCGTCGACCTGGGCAGGCGCTGGCCGCGCGTCAGGTTCGTCGTGCAGGACCTCCCCAAGACGGTCGAGAGCGCGCCCAGCCCCATCTGCGAGGACGGGCAGGTCGCTGGCAGGATCGAGTTCATGGCCCATGATTTCTTCACGCCTCAGGTTGTCGAGGGGGCTGATGGTGAGCTTTCCTCGGTTCATTTTTCTTCATTTCTTTTCCACAGGCGTTTGCTTTCTCTTTTATTTTCTGTGTGTCACGTCATGATGGCATACTAACAAAGGAATCCCTCCCTCTTTCCCTTCTTCCCCCCTCCCTTTCAAATAGTCTACTTCTTCCGCTGGATCTTGCACAACTACTCGACCCCCTACGCGGTCAAGATCCTCAAGAACCTGGTGCCGGCCATGAAGCCCGGGGCCAGGGTCGTGATCAACGACCACTGCCTGCTGGAGACGGGGCGGGAAAACGACTGGGACGAAGGGGTCATGGCCCGCATGGACCTCGTCATGCTCGCGCTGCTCAACGCCCAGGAGCGGACCGAGGCCGAGTTCAGGGAGCTGTTCAGGCTTGCTGATGAGAGGTTTGTCTTCAAGGTACGTTTTCCCCCCTTCTTCTTCCACCGACTCTATTGCCCTTTCTCCCTCTCTTCTGTTCAGTTCTCGTTGGGAAATTTCGATGTGATGACTACAAGATATGAAAAAGCTAATTTCTTATTTGTTCGAATAAATAATAGGGGATTACGAGGCCTAAGGGTTGCAGGATGAGTATAATCGAGGCTGTGTGGGAGCCCAGCAGTGTCGAAGGCGCCGAAGTCGGTTCCAGTGCATGAAGAGCGCGGAGAGAGCGCAAGGGGCGAAGTTTCTCGAGTCGCTTGGAGACGACGAGACGACTGGTTTGGCGGCGTGATTTCACGATGGGGTGACGCGATACGATGACATGAACAAGAGGAGGCTTCGAGAAGGGAACGAGAAGCGGCATTGGAGAGAGGAGGGATTTATGCTCTGTGGGCAGCGGTCTTTTCCCCTACACCCCTCCCCCCCCCCTTTATATGTGACATCTTTTGAAGATTCTGGTTGGTGAACCTGGGAGTCTTATTGTGACTTGGCTTGGTTGATTATTGTGGAAGCTTTCAGGAAACCCGCTTTTGGTTCAATATAGCATTCCATCCTTGGTCTGCAATCACAAGCAGTGGCAAAGGGGCCCCGTTGTAATCGCGAATCGGGGGAAAGCAGAGACACAAAGGATAGACGACGGCAGCGTCAACACTCAATCACACCGTTCTTTTTCTTCCACTTCGATCGTACCAGTTAGAGACACCCCTGTAGTACGGCCAGTGCCGGGGTAGGTTGGCACCTAGGCAGTTGTATCAAAGCGTCAAGCTCACCGGAGGAAAATCAGGTTCTCTCATACAGGAGAGTATAAGCCTGCTGGCCGGATGGGGAAGGAGGAAGCAAACGTAAACAGCTTCGAAGGACAGCCAAAACGGGAAAACGAGGATGGCATGGTACATTGTGACGGGGTATATTTTTACATAGTGTTTATGTCCTCGAGATGGCAGGAAGTATGTTAGGTAGATGGATATACCCAAACAAGCACAACACACGGAGGGAAAACACCAAAAAAACCCAAAAAAATAAGAGAAACATAGACTGCCATCAACGCGGCCTGTCTGTCTGCCCTTTCCTGAGCTAGCTCATGGCTAAGTTGTTTCGAAAATATTCCTCCTTTCTGCCAAAACGCGCGCCCGAACACAATCCTCGCCAATCGCCTCTAAATAAAAACACGACACCCCCTCACTCCTATTCTCTCGAGTTCCATCAAGGAGTGCCTCCCAGTTAAGTGTCATTCAGATGCATGGCGTGGTCTCTCCATCCTCCTTGTCAGTTTTGGTGTCGTAGTTCATTAGGAGAGTAAAAAACAATGAGAAGGGGTGGTGGCGGAGAAGACGCCGGGTCTGGAGCTCGGAACCTCCCTGATAGCATGATAAGAGAGGCCGAGCTCTCGCCGTCAAGGGTAGGTCGCGAGAAATAGAAAAAAAGAAAGGAGGCAGTGGGTGAGGGAGCGGCTGAGCGACTGAATGTGTGCAGAGAATAGATGATTTCTGCCCGTCAAAGCAAGCGCCCCATGATCATGATCCGTTGGTTTTTGTTGTATGTACAAGGTAGAGGTGTAAAATTGTATCATCGAAGACGATGAGAAAGATTATTAGTTTGGTGTTTTCCCCCCTTTTCTTCTGGGCTTCTTTTTTCACTTTTTCGTTTCTTTCTTTCTTCCGCTGGTGTCGTTATTCGTCATCACCGGAACAACCTGAACGGAAGTAAACTCAGGCTCAGACTCCTCTCGCACGCCACCGGCTCAGCAGTGGCAGGGGCAGGGGCAGGGCCCGGAGCAAGGGCAGCGCCCCCTGCGCCGTCCCCCCTCGCCCTCAGCCTCCTCGACCCGGCCGCCCTTCTGCCCACCGGCCCGGAGCCGACGTCGACCAGGAAGTTGACCAGGTTGATGGAGTTGCCGTTCCCCAGGGTCAGGTTCCTGGCCTGCTCGATGGTGACGGCGGGAGCGCTGCCACTGCCGCCCCCCCTCTGCCTGGCCTGGCCGACGGCGGAGAAGAAGCGCTGCAGGGCGACCTGGCCGGCCTCGGCGTTGCGCAGCGACTCCTGCTGCAGGACGAAGAGCACCGAGACGCGGGCGAAGTCGAGCACCTCCTCGGTGACGACGAAGATGGCCGTCGAGGGCTGGGGCGTCGCCGCGGGGGCCGACGTCTGGGTGCTGCTGCTGCTGCCGATGGGGCTGCCGCCGGTGGAGATGGTGGTCGTGACCGTCGTCGTCGTCGTCGGCGCTAGGTTGCTCGTCGCGAACGAGGTCGGCGCCGTCAGGATGGTCGTGAAGCCGTTGCCGTTGCCGGGCCCGACGCTGACCACGATGGTCTCCCCCGCGGACGCGACCTGCCTGCGCCTGACCGTGGTGCTCGTCCTGCCGCCGACCGTGACCGTGACCGTCTCTATGGCGACGCCGTTGACGACGTTGACGTTGTTGACGTCGCCGAGGGCGAAGGCCGCCGACGAGGAGCCGGCGGGCGTCACCTCGGCGCTGGCGGCCCCCACCCGGACGGACTGGCCGTCAAAGGTGACGAGGGCGTTCTCGGCGGCGCAGCTCAGGCTGGCCGCGTTTAGCTTGGCCAGGATCTGGGTGACGGACAGAGGGATGGAGAAATTAGTTTGAGCGCCCTGGATCAGGCGCGGGATGGCGTCGCCCAGGGTGACATTGTTGATGAGGTTGGAGCCGATGTTGGAGCTCTGGTCCACGATGTTGGTCGTGGTGCAGCCGGTCGAGCCCGGGACGGTGCAGGTCGCGCCGGTGAAGCCGTTTGTGCAGATGCAGGCGCACGCCCCCTGGGCCGACACGATGTTGGTACCCCCGTTGGCGCACGTCAGCTGGTTCTGGCACTGCGTCAGCGCCGGCTGTGCGCTTCCGCCGTTGGACCCTTGCCTCCGCACCACCAAGAGTTCGACCGGCACCACCACGGCCGCCGTCACGGCCATCAGCACCAGCACGACGATCAGGATGAACCCCCACATGGGGAGCCCGCAGCACCTCCGGCCCTTGCGCGTCCCCTTCCCGTCCCCGTCCTTGCCCGTGCTGCCGTTCTCGTTGGAGCTCGTCTCGTTGCCGCTCAGGGGCGACGAGCCCGCCCCGCGACTGCTGCTGAACCGGCTCGGCATCGGCACGGGCAGCGGCCACGAGCTCACCCCGTCGCGCAGGCTCTGTCTCAAGCTACGGCGGTTGCCATTTTTCACGCCATTTGTCGGCTGGGCCGGAGGTGGAAATGCAGCAAGCATGTCGGAAAGCCCGGACTGGTGCTTTTCGTAGTCTACTGTTCCAAAAGGGACAAGGGGTCAAAAATGGAACAGTGAAGAGAGGGAGTGGACATGGACAATGTTTGTGATGGATCAAATGCTTACCTGACATCTCCTTGTCTCCATCCCGCCCGTCGTAGTAGTCCAGATCGTCGAACCTGCTCGCTGGCCTGCGACCCTTCTCGAGGCTGGCCGCAAGCCTTGTCGCGCGACGGATCAGATCAGGCAGACTCGTGAGGCTCCCCCTCGACTCGGCCGTCTTCACCGCATCGATGTCGAGCTTCGGCGGCCTGCGGATTGCCGACAGTCGGCTGTAGGGCCGGCTGCCTGGGGGCGGCTGTGGCGAGACAGACATGCGCCGGTCGGCAGCATTCGGGTTTGGCCGCGGGTTCGACGGGTCCGTCGCGCTGGCCGCGTCGTACGCGTTCAGGATGGAGTCGGCCGTGAGCGCCGTCCCGACTTGTCCTGTTCCTGTTCCTGTCGGTGGCGGCCTCGCCCTCGGCATGCTCGTGGAGGAGCTCGAGGAGGCGTCCAGGTAGCCGGTCCCGTCCCAGAAGAGGCCCGCCTGCACGGGCGACGGCGCCGGCCTCAGGCCCATCTCGGGCACCTCAGACGACCGCGTGGGCGCCGGTGTCGTCACAAGCAGAGCCTTGCCCCTCTTCCCCACGCTCGCACTCCTCACCAGCCGACTCTCATCCCCGGGTTCGTCGTCGTACACAGATTCCCTGCCTTCCTCCTGGATCGTGTCGTCGTAAAAGGCGTCCGGATAGTCCGGGCTCGGACCGGGCGATGCCGTCCCCCAACTCCCCGACGGGATGGCCGCACTCGAGGCGTACGACGTGTGCGACCTTGTCCTTGGGCTTTCCTCGGGAATCGGCGATACAAAAGAAGCGTTGGAGTAGAAGGATGACGCGCCTCTCCTCGCTGATGGTGGCGGACCCAGATTAACACTCCTTCGCGGAGGTGCACCTGCACCAACAGGGGGAGCAGGAGGAGCAGGGGGCGCCGGGGGAGCCAAAGGAGCCGGAGGAGCAGGAGGTATCGATACAGGTAAAGGAAAGTCGGGTATTGAGCCGACAGAGTCGATGGTTGAGGGCCGCGAGGTAGACGAGGCCGTCTGGGCCATCGAAAGCTCAGACTCGCGACCTGTTTGTGGTTGGTATTGAAATGACGGTGTCGGATCCTGGATCTTGGAGCCGTCGAGGATGGATGGAACGTGGCTCGGACGAGGTGGGCGCTGTGGCGGCTGGCTCCGACCTGGTGGAGGTCGGTAGGGTTCCGCGTCTGAGGACGACGGTGGACTTGGGCCTGAGAGCGACCCAGCGAGCGGCCACTGGGGGATCTGAGTAGGTCTCGAGATGGCCACACCTATCTGGCCGTCCTTGGACTGCAGACCAACCGGCGCCTGCGGTCTCGGGATTGGAATCCGCGAGGGCGCAGCCTGTGCCTGTGCTGGTGCCTGGCCCTGTGCCTGTCCCCGTCCCTGTGAGGCTACCGAAGGTCCTCCCCCCTGTGTCCTTCCCACTGTCCTCCCCGCCGTGCCCGTGCCCATGGTCCCCAGCGCTGTTCTCGTCTGGTTACTGCTGCCGGCACCGCCCCTTCTGAAGTCATCTCTCGCCATTCCCGCCATGGCCAACTCCCTCGCTCTCCTGACGGATCCCCCTGCAGTCGTCGGTCGATCCATATCTCGCCCATCTTGAGGGTAACTCATTTAGCAGTCGCCACCCTTTGCTGCGGCCGATGGGTGCATTCAAATGCGCCCACGCCTCCTCCAGCCCAATGCGTTTGCGAATCCCACTCTCCAACCAACCGAAGAGCAAAAATTTCGGCCTCCGTCCCAAGTCCTATTCCTTCGGTAGCAGTCGCATATGCAAGAGCCCTTGGCGACCCTCCTGACCAGAATAACAGAGGATGCAGCGTTCCGCAACGTCCAGCGAGTCGTCCAAGTCCCGCGTCGGACGAAGTCGACGGAGTGAAACCGAAAAGAGTACAATAAATAATATATCAAAGAGAAGAGAGAAAATTGCCCTGGTGGCAAGTCAGCGAAATCCCGAAGCTGTGCGCCCTTTGGAAACGTCCAGGTTTCTGATGGAGGAAGGCGACTGGCTGGCGTATGTACGAAGTACGGGTTGGGTATCTCAAATTCTCAGGTGGTCCAACTCTAAACCCAAGGTTGTGAAACCGCGCGCATGTACGAATACTAAAGAGAGAAGGAGAAGAAAAAGGTGGCAATCTACATAAGATGCGGTCGAGTGTCAAAATGGACAGAAACGAAGGGAAAATCTGGAGGGTCGAATGAGCGGGCAACCGAGCCTGTTCAAAGGTCGAGTCAAACAAGGAAGGTCTGGGAGTAGGAAGAGTAGGTAGTTAGAACAGAGGCCAGGGCCAAAGAGAAAAGAAAGAAAGAGGTGGAGGCGGGTGTGGATGATGGGCGATGGGTGGTAAGGTTGAGCGAGAGTGCCAGAGCGTGCTAGGGGCTGTCAGGGTTGTTCGGAGACCTTGGGTTAGGTAGGGGATGTGGTGGTACCTTAGGGTGTGGGTGTCTGTGGTACTAATTGGGAAGCAGACACTATGAATTGGGGGCACTTGGGGGGTCAGTGATGAGAATAGGTACGCGGGAAAAGATGTGTGGTGGAACATGGAGCAAAGAAGGATCGAGACGTGAGGTGACAATGAATGAAGCACCACCGTCACTTGGGCAAATCAAGGAAGAAGCATGGGCAATCCGTGTACTCCGTTGTCTTTGTGCTACTAGTACTAGTAGTTTAATCCGCCCGGATAGACACGTCTAGACGGCCGGGTGTTTGGATGTCTCTCTTTACCCTCTTTCTTGGCCCAGGGCAGGCTACATAGACTGCGACACACCAGCCAGTTTAAGACAGCAACACGGCGAGCCACGTCCAGCTCCCCACAGAAATCCCGTCTAACAAATTTGCCTATTTCTGTTTGACCTGCGAAAGAGACGGACAGTCGGACACACGCCAGACGGGTTTACCATCCAAGGAGTGGAGTGTACGCAATACAGCGGCAGGGCGCAGGACAGTGTGGGTGGAAGGTGTGTGTACGGCGTAGTGGACGGGGAAAAGGGGGGGGGGGGCAAGCGGGTTCGCTTCGCCAAAAGGCTCAAATCCTCAAGAGGAACTCGCTGGACTGGGTGACCCTAAACAAGGGACACCTAAACAGCCGGGTCGCACGTAGGGAGGGTGAGAAAGCAGATCACGTACGTTTGATGTTTCGTCCACTTGGCAGCCTTTCGTTTGCGCAGGCTTGAGATCCCAAAAGAATGGCGAGTAGAGAAAGACGACTTAATAAGGAGAGTAGGTAGGTAGGTAGCGAAATATAATAATAAACGATGATGTTGATGATGACGGTTGTCTCGACCATGGACAACAAATGTTACACCGTTAAGATCGGAGAAGGTGAAGATCGATTGACTGGGAATCGGGGAATGATCCCAAATGCTTCGACCGATCAGACTCTGGAGCTACACCACCATCACGAGAAAGCTATGGCCGGTGCTGGTGCTGTTGATGGGATGTGCTGTACGTATCCCATACGTCCAGAGCGTCCGGAGCGTCCAGAGTGGTGTCCAGAGCGCGTGCAGCAGTGCAGGCAAACTCGGAGGGTGGCCAGGAAGTACGGATAGAGACAGCGGGAGGGCACTCGACAATGTGTGTGGTGTGCGCACCACACCCAAACGCAGTCGCATCCAAAGAGGTCCCAGTTGACAGAGGTCGTTTCAGGTTTGCGGGACAGACAGGGTATCCACCAAGGAAAAACACCGTGAGCCCCTGAAAGTAGTCTGAAGGGTTGGAGATCAAGAGACAATCAGGCACAAGCATGCAGCCTGCAGTGTTTGCCCTTACGGAGTACAGCAGTGAGAATGGAAAAGAATATGATAATAATAGGAGCGCGAGTGACTTTCGGCCAGGTGCAACAAGAGTGTAGCTGTTCGGTATCCTGTATATGTTCGTGATCTTACGCAGTAGGGCGTACGCCATCAACCATATATGTAATCGCTCGCTCCAAAGGTTTGTTCGTTGATCGTTCGGCTTGCCGCTTCTGTCCAGTTCTGTTTTGCGCTGCAGAATCCCGAGAAGCAATACGGATGTAGGATGCGACAGGTCAAGCAGCGGTAGGCACCACAGTTTGGAGGGCAAATTAATTGTGACAGGGCGAGGACAAGTCGTCATCAAGACCATTTGTGTTTGCCTACGCCCTAGCAGATAGTTGCCAAAACTAGATACGAAAATCAGAGGTGTCAGACAGGGAAGCAAGAACCGTCCTGCCCCTTCGCAAGCCTACAAATAGTAAAGGGGTTGAGGTAAGCTCGTGGAGGCGCAATGGGCGCGTCGAATTCAATTTTGCTAATAAAAGGAGCCTACAAGGCTTTTACGCGGCACAGGATGATACAAAGTGAGAATGTGCAAGGCCGAAAATACCTAGTAATCCGTTGTACATGCAGGAAGCAAATCGGTACATCAACCCAGCAGACGACCATAGCGGCGCAGAAACGATATGCACTGGGGTTGATTCAACAAATTGAGAATCTTGGCTGAGAATAGGAAGGTGTGGTCACAGCCAAGGCTGTTCGCTCGCCGAAAAGCGCACAGGCTGCACAGCTGCCAGTCAAAAGGGGATCAAAGCGATCACTAAACGACATGGAGTACCCCGTACTTAAAGTGAAGTCCAGCGTCTATCCGGAGAGGTGGAAATGAAAAGGAGATCAGTGCATCATGTCATTGCGGCTGCAGCAAAAAGAAGAAGGAAAGCATGGCTTAGATGGTACCCTAGGTTTGGGAGCATTCTTACAAGCGCTTGTTGTCTGTCGAGGCTAAACAGGCAGGTATGCATCCTCCAGACACGTCTGACCCTTGCGTCGACGGAGCCTTTGCGTTCGATACCGGACGGGCGTCGCGATCGGATAAAGTAGCCTCATGGTGATGCACACCAGTCATCACTACGTATGGGGCGCCGCGATGTGATTGGGTTCCGTCCTGGCGCCTGCAAGATGTCGTGATGGGAATCGTCAAATTGACATTTGAAAGATTTCATTGGGAATGGGATGGGAGTTGAGCCGCAGATGACGTCTTTAGGGGCCTGCTCGTAGCGTTTGTGTCGGAACCGCTGCAACCACATCTCGGGACCTGCCCAACTGCCATGCTTTACCCGCCGGTCCAGTGATGAGGATCTCATCTTGGTGGCCGTTATTCCCCAGCGCCCTTCGGGGGCCAGTTCTCGTGGCCAAGTGCAAGCCCCAAAAAGGGGTATTGGTCGGCAGCCTGGGCCCCTCATTAATAACCATGATTTGACTTCTTGATGAGGCTTAGGAGACTAATGGGTTCGGGGCTACCCACGCCTTGCTTTGCCTTGACGCCGGCTCGGATTGTCGTTCTTGGCAAACTGTGATGGAAATGGATCTCTCGTACGAGCTTTTGATCTCTTTCTATTCCTCTTTGGGGCATTTATAGTTACAGCGCCGAATCACAAGTTCAGAACGGGATCAACCGGAAACACTAGCGTCGTGCCCACCTCAAACAGTACATACTGGCGGCCCCTTTCGAGCTTCTTATCGTCACCCTTGCTGCTACTTTCCTTCACGCGAGCAGCTTACAACAACTCGGTCCGTACATAGTGCGAGTAAAGCCGCGCCCAGTATGGAGGTCTCCTAGTCCTGGTGCAGACAGATTGAATTGCGTGAGAGAATCGCCTCAGCCCCTTGTAACCTTGGAATCATCTTCAATATGACCCCCAGGTACATATCCACTGGAAGTGATTTATTAAATGTTAATTGTTCCCGCGAGTGAAAAGACAGCCGAATCTACCTCACCTCTCTCATCATTCATCACGGGTCAGGCTTGAATACCTGACCTGCGGATTGGTAGTGAGGCAAACCGATAAGTTCGCAGCGCGGCAAGTGGGCATTGCAGCCACAGATTAGAAGGGCGAGGGACAGACTCCCAACGCGGCCGCATCGAACATCGGATGGTGTCGAAGCCGCAAAACCCCCAGCCCTCCACCACCTTCACCCCCGATCCGAAAAGAGTAAGATACCGAGAGCCCAACGTCATACTGCGTTACATAGGCAGTGTGTACGGATTGTGTATGGATACCTAGGTAGGTACGTACTCTGTAAGTGCCACTCGTGATGAGGACCCTGAGACGAGCCCGATTATCGCGATTATGAATGATACTGGACTTCGTGCATTGCCCGCAGTATGTGTCGTGGCTCGCTGGCCAGACGTGAATTATCAATTTCACATTAACAAGCGCGCTTCAAGATTCCGAGAAGAAATGTGGCTTAAAACATTGAGCATCTTGTAACGCCAAAGGCGAGCTGTTTCTCCCCTCTGTAAGTGATTTTCGCTGTGATGCACATCATCACTGAACCATCTATGGATCGTCACAGTCCAACATCCATCCCATCATCTCGTCCTGTTATTCTCGCCCTTTCCAGGGGACAGACTGACCAAGCGACGACGACTCCCACGAGGCACGCAGTTCGGTCTCGACCCTTTTCTTTGTCAACCCCACGACCAGAGTAGCCGGCAAGCTGGCAAGCCAAGGCTGGTTCGCTCCATCTCCGTGTTTCAGACCGATGTGCCAGAAGGTCTTGGAGTGAATCGCGAGACAGACTTGGAGTGAAAGACACCAACCCACTTGCCGCCTTCCGGCTCCCGAGACACCCACCCATGCATGGGCCACAGCCTGTTCGTGCCTTTGCTCAATTCCACGATTCATCACGTGGGCATAGGATAGCTCGAGAAGAAAAGGCTGAAGAAGGAAGGAAATACGAACTGCGGAACTGTCAGCTCCAAGTCGCCGAATCAGCCACCCATCAATGAGGCACATTGATCAGGGCCCTTCCCTTCGCTCAACATGCTACCTTGCCGTTGACTCGATATTACAAGTTGATGCACGCCGAGCCTAATGGAAGAACCGCAATGCTGGGTCTAATGATGGCACAGCGCTGCACGTGAAATTTCTGGTACCATTCCGTGTCGAAGGCTTTGCGAGGCCATCCTGCCTCCAATCTGCAAATCAATGTTGCCCAAGAAGGACGAAGGCAAAGCACGCACCCCATCAGACCGAAACAAAACCGGCCACTTCCTCCATAACAAGAGGCACAAGCAGCACCTGCAACATCTGGTCCCTCAAATACCGACACGGGCTGCACGGCCTTGGCTGCTACCCGTTTGCACGAGTTCGAGGTGCCAAATCAGCCCAGTCGGCTGCTCTAATGCTGCTTCCCCTTCTCTTGTGCAACGCTTCATGGCCCAGTGTAGAGGAAGCCAAGACACCTTCAGTAGGGATATATCACGAGTGACAAAGACTCAGCCAGCTGGAACAGACAGCCCGCCTCTAGGCCATAATACACACAGGCAGGCTAATCCATCCCATGCCTCTGGGATTTGACAGGGACTTAAGGACAGGCCGTTCCCGGCCATTAAGTACAATACACGTTGACGTACTATGCAATTAGTTGAGTTGGATTTCAGAGCGGCGCAGCCCAAATGCACTGATCCATGGAAACGAGGACAATCTCGTCGCGGATTCCACCAACCTGCATTTCGGCCCATCTGCAGTCAGCCCAAACCAGCACAGGAAGAGGGGGAGAAGACATTTAGAAGGAAGGATGGAGGACCCCAAGTCGGAGACCCAGCGGTCGAACCGATCAGACCGCTCGCCGCATGGTATTCCGGACGGATCCTCGTGACGGCGGGAGGTGCAGATGGACTTGGAACGAACGAGTGAATAGATGATCTACGAACTGCTGCAGCGAAAAGTGGGAGCCGCTCTGCTGCCCCCCTGCTTTGCAAATCGGACAACGCAAAAAAAGGGTGATCTGGCTGGCTTTTTTGTTTGCCGTGTCTCAGAATTCAGACAGCTGCCCTCCTCATGAATTGAGCCTACACCACAGAAGCTTGAGCTGCCAGCCCTTTTAGGAAGCCAGCACCTGAACAAAGCTTACGGAGATGCCCGCAAGGATCACTTGCACAGGCTTGCGACCGCAAAATCAATATCGCCGCCTTCCGTGAACTGTCCTGTCAGGGGCTATGGCGATGCCTAGTCCCACAAGGGATCGGACACTTTACACGGAGCTTGCCGTCTTTCTATCATCATAAACAGTTCTGGGCTGCCCAGTGACCCCCTTCAACCCCTTTTGGTGATAGGTCGTGGATACTGGAGAAGAGTACGCTGACTTGAGCGACCTACTCTTATATAGGCCCCTTCTCCACTCGGGTCTAGAGTAGATAGAGCGCCCTAGGACGTTCTGCAGACATAAGACTAGAAGCTGGGTAATATCCAACTGCATGCCTTACAATTTCGTCCGTGGATGCGGCCCCTGAAGGAGAGCGCCGTTCGGATGGGATAAATGCTCATTCTCGCTGATTCCAGTTCGAAAGCAAACCATGCCGCCTGTCTAGACTGGTTATTGCTTTTCCTATCTGTAAGATATTTCGACCCATCGGCTCTCCCCGCATCTACCCGTGACACCTCCTTTTACACGCCTTGGCTTGTGCTCCGGAGGTCCTCTTGAGTGTGCTTGCCTGCGGAATCGTTTAACCAGCCTTGATCGAGATGAAAATTTCCTGAAGGGTGCTAGACCATCCTAACCTAGAGGCCGATCAGTTGAACTCCACGTTCGAGCCTCACCACCCCCGGGATGCATAGCGAGGCTCTCTCTGCCTAGTTACGAGCCCACTCGCTGCGGTCACGGACCGTATCTCTGATAGTAGGCCGTATTCTTTGTATTAAGGGGCCCCAGATGAATGAGAATGTCATCAGGCTGTCTGCTGGACCTCTCCAGTCAAAAGAGCTCGCTCCCAGGAGTACCCAAACAAACCTTCCTACTGGTAACTGCCATCGATGTGTATAGTCGCTGGCTTGGTCGCTCCACTGCGACTCTAATCTCGGGAAGCCCGTGAGACGGCAAGACTGCGAGCCATCTGGAGCCAGGAAATGAAGACCAAGAGGCGAGAGGTCCGAAAAGTGTATTCACCTTGCGCCTCAGGGCTTTGCCTAGGGTCTCTTTGAGGCCATCACTTCTCATAACCCCATAAATCGCGTGTAAGGGAAGTGAGACCAAAGATTCGATTTTCCAAATGCCCCCTTTCCACCCTATGTCTTCCAGATCGCCCGAATAATGGACGCTGTGCCTAAAGGAAAGCCGCTGAGTCGCTAGATGTCGAGCGCAGCAGCACCAGCGGCTTGGCGTTTGCGTGAATCGAGTCCCTTATGGTGGATGGATTCACGGGCTACTCATTGGAGTCCCACCAGCAGACACCCAACCTGCGTCGCGGGCCACAGATGGCTGTAAACAAGCCAGGCTCCATCCCTCTCATAAAAAAAAAGACGAGAATGCAACGAAGGATCCGAACCTGACCCGGGACTGTCCAGGGCTGTGCTGTTATTCCTCTTCAGAGCTCCAAGGCGGGCTGGATGCAGTCTTTACTACGCCGAGAACATCGACATGGGAAATCTAGACTAGAGCGCGTATGCCAAAGAGAAAGGAGTATGCTCGCTTGACCACAACGGACTACTTTCTAGATCGTGCTCAACGATGTAAGTCGAGTCGTTGCATCACCCTGGATTGCAGCAGTGACTGTCTCCTTCTTTTGGTACTGAAAACAGGCGAGTAATATTCCCGGCATGTCATGAAACTTTGTCATGATGGCGCGGGATGCTGCCCAGTCCTAGGCTCCTTGACGGACAGATGCTCATGTTGCTTGCCTCTGGGCCCCCAGCATGTTCTGGGCCTTATAGACTGAGAGATGTCCACATCGAGGCAAACTCACCGGCCGGCAGGTGATTTCGGCTGCGGGAATTGGGTGGGGGGCAGGGGGGCACCGGCAAAGTATGAAGGGAAGAAAGGAGGAAGAACGGGAAGGAGGGGGCTTGTGCAGAGCCCCGGAGCCGAGGCCAGGTGGGCCCCTAGTTTTTCGGAACCGCAAGCTGAGCATATGCATCAGCAGCGGCAATGAAGGGATGCACGGGCGTAGATCTTTCGACGTGCCTTTGGTGTTCGACGGAATGGTATGCTAAGTATGACTTCTTGTTGCTATCCGATTCAGAGATCGGCATCATCCCTCAGGATTACTCGGTCCCCAGATTGGGACTCGAAAATGTGACCGAGGGCACCCGAGCGAGATGCCGAAGCACTCAACATAGAAAGCCTTCCTTCCTGCCTTTGGAACGGCGTTGGATGTAGTGAGTTCGGTACCCAAGGTACCCGGGAAAGGTGGCCAGTGATTCGTTGACCCTGCCGGCCCATCTGCCGTGGAAACTTGTCTCCACAACTTTGCAAGGAGGTACGGTGAACCCAGCAAGAATCCGATTGCCCGGGCAATACAGAAGCAAGAATTGACTGCAATGGATAGGACTTGAAAGAGTTTGGCCTAAAATCTCTTCTAGACATCGTGATAAAAAGATAGAAGATGGCCGGGTAGGTCTTCGAAGCCACGATGTGCTGTTCAATTATTACACGTGAAGTGCCAGCCAACATGGCGATGAGGAGGCTTGAATCCGAGAGGATGGCATGGCGTTTAGTTAGGCGCCTTTCGGTCCTTGTAGAAGACAAAGTTGACAAGGAATGGCCTCTCCCTATATTCCTAAGTTCTAAACACAATGTTCTCATCAGGTCGCGATAGTGTTGTTGTGTTGTGAAGGTGGGCGGCAGGCAACTGCAAAGCAGCACGGACATCCGAGGAAAGCAATGACGTTTTCTCTGTCAAATGTGTGAGCTGGTTGGGTGCCCGGTCGGGCTCCGAAACCTGGATTGCTGCCCCTTGTATGTACTGTTAGGGATATCCACCATTTACAACGGCCACAACCAGGGTTTTATGCAGACCCACTTTCCCCTCTTAGCAGCGGGTACTTTCTTGCAAGCCTAATGGTACTAAAGGGATGCCCCGAAGGCAGCTCTTCATGCCTCAGGCAGCAATTACGTCGGAGGAGCCAGAGCGGCTGCATCACTAAAAACGCACCACGGGACCCTCCTGGTAGTCTCCCAGCCAATGGTTGGGTGGCAAGGGGTCTAACTACCAGGCCATTTGAGACCAGCTTGCCAGGCAGAGACTAGCGGACAGCCTCAGACCCTTGCAACAAACAAAAGATCACCATACCACACCACATCATCTCACTCACTTGGCTAGCCCGCCCTTTTAACTCCTTCTCTCCTTCCTCCTCCATTCTCTTGCAAACTACCCTAACATTTATCCATCAACAATCAACCAAACACAGCCACTACACACCACGATCTTTTCCTTATTGTTACGCTGGTCGATACAGAACCTCATCCCTTCTTTATTTTTTCTCGTTAGACGGACTGTTTCCTCAATTTCCAGTTTCCACGCACAGCAACCAAGACACACCGAACTACCCGAAACAGTCAGCACACCGTACCAACCAAGGTACCTATCCACCATGTTGCTGAAACCACTCGCGATCGTCGCCGCTGGCCTGGCGGCTACCACGAGTGCCCTTCTCCTCCCACCGGGGGCTTTGAGCGACGAGAGGACCGATGAGACCAAATTCAACATCCTCCCATTCGAGGTTGCGAAGACGGCCGAGTCCCAACTCGTGAAGGTTGACTGCCACGACTGCTCTGTCAGGGTCCCAAGTATCCTGTACAAGGCTTGGATGAAGCACCAATCGAGCCACGTCGAACTCAGCTTCACCATCGATCACGCAGCCTCCTCTGACCGTCTCCTCGTCAACGGCTTCGAGCTATACCCAAACACGGACCCGTTCGCACACAAGCTCACGGCCCCTCTGGTGCTCGACTTCGGCGACGAGGCAGGAAAGAGCCTGGACGATGACCAGCTCAAGCAGGTTCCGGATTCGCTGCAGGTCTCGAAGCAGCAGCTCGGCTTCAGCCTGCTCTCCTCTACGACCGTGAAGGACGAGGCAAACAGGGCCGAGATTGTCACCCTCGACTTCCAAGTCCTCGAGGTCGGGAACCACTTCGTCCGCGATATGAACATTGTCCACATCGAGGTGATGAAGCTGGATGGTGGGTCCCTCATGATCGCCAGGATTGAGCAGGTGTCCAACGAAGAGTCGACCCCCTCCAAGCCGAAAGACAAGTGCACATCACTCGCCTGCAGGTGGAAGGCTCTCGTCGACGAGTACGTCGCCCACCTGAAGCCCGCTATGGGACACTGCGCCGGCAAGATGGCTGGCAAGATGGGTCACATGGGCGGACCCATGGGTGGACACAAGGGCCACCACGGCAGCCAGCACCACTCGTCTGGTCACGGCAACCACCACATGAATGGGATGGACCACGAGGCTGAGCCCCACCGCATGCACCACCACAGCTGGGCGCGGTTGTTCAAGAAGTTCAACTACACTATCCTGATCCCCATCCTCGTTGGCATCGTGGCCGGTATCACCGTCAGCATGTGAGTTCACGCCCCGCTCCGAAGATCCCGAAACTTGCGATGCGCACCCACCCCCACCCCGCCCCTCACACATGATATGATTTCGTGCTGACGTACTCATCCACCCCTGTAGCATCGGAATGGTCGTTGGAACTCTGATCATCGGCCTGTGGCGCGTCTTCGTCCGTGGCCAGCCCTTCTTCCGCGCCCACTGCCGCCGCCGCGCCGGCAGTAGGTGCCACAAGGCTGCACAGCAGGAAGTCGCCTTCGCAGAGGAGAAGTCTGGCCTGATCGACAACGAGGACGCACCCCCTCTGTACTCGGATGAGGAAGAGGCTGAGCTGGGCGCTTGAGCGCTGGCTTCCTGCCTTCCCGGCTTCGCGGAACAAACGCCCTGCTTCTTGGCAAACCCCCCTTGTCAAACGAGATCCAGATTGTTCAGGACCACCCCCAAGATAGAGGTAGGCCACTTGGAGCGGAAGGACCTTGATTGAGTCTTCGTGTGGGTTCATGTGAGGCGGAGAGCAGAACAACGAAAAGAAAAGTCGAAAAAAGGAAAGCCTGTGCACAAACGAAGGGGATGAAGCCTCCAGAAAGCGTTTACGGAAGGGACAGGATGGGTTTTTGACAGCATAGCCAGAAATTGTCTGGGACATAACATATGGCGTATGACGGGGCGAGATTTGTTGTGAACGAGGATATACGCCATGACACTCCTTTTATGTTTATTTTTTATGCTTTGCCCCTTTGCGGCTTCATAGGTCTGATTTGTACGGAAAGCAAATACCCACATTCCTTTTCAGATTTCGACATGCGTTCTCTCGGGCACAGCCAGGGTCCGTTGGCTGGCCGCTCGGCTTCATAAGTTGGCTTCCAAGCACTTATACGGGCTAGCTAGTTTTCTGAACAGGCAGCGTTTTGCTCGTCACGCATCTACCCACCTTCCCTAGGCCACAAGCTGGTAAGCAAAAAATTGTCGTGAGAAGCACACATTGAACCTCACTCTGTCGCCCGAGCTGCTACCCGCCCAGCCGCGCTGGACCTACGCCTGTTTTGGCCAATACCTAAGCGCTGTCTGGTGCGACCCCCTTCGTATGGCCGCAGACGAGGCGGCCGCCGACCGTCCAATTGGGAACATGGGAAGGGGATAAGACATAGATGTTGGTTCCAGATATTGTGAGCCTCACACCCTTCGGAAAACTACGCCTACTGCTCCGACCTCACGAATTGCACGCCCCTCACATTGCAAAAATGATCACCTTACAGCGATATGTTAGTTACGTGTATTTTCGTTTAGGCTTAACGTTTAAGAGGGCATTTAGGAGGACAGTTGGGAGGGCACTGGGGAGGGCACTTGGGAGGGCACTCAGGAGGGAAATTAGGAGGGTAGTTAGGAGGGCACTTGGGAGGGCGGTTAGGAGGGTACCATTAGTTTGAGGGTGTGATATGCGTGTGAGGTCGCACTGCTCGGTGAGTGATTATGCAATTCTGAGCCGGGCGAGTCGCCCGAACACTTATTTGCGTATCATGCATTGACCAAAGGCGCGTAAGGGAATGTGTGAAGCTTGGGTTCGCCCTAGCCTGCTGGCCGCTGGCTTGCTAGTCGCCAGTTGGATCCCAAGGAGTGGGGTTTCCAAACCCCATCAGCCTCCCATCATCCCGCCTCTTGATGCAAGTAGAATTTCCAAAACTATCACCAAATGTAACGCGCCGCCGCTTGCTGCTGCATGTATGCGTATGGTATCAAGCAGAGCCAAACCTCTCGTCAGAGCCAACCAAACACGTAGCGATGGTTAGCTTCCAAACATTCTGCCCTGCCATATGCAAGGCGCTTCCTGTTTGTGCGCATAACATGGACGGATGGATTGGCATATCGGCGTCTTGTTCATATTGCTTGTCCGTCATACGAGGCGTGAGGCTCGAATCTTTATATATGGCCAATGCATGCCCCCCGCATCCTCCTCTCATGCTGATCTTCATCCTCTGCGTGAACCTCACCTTATATCCCCTACAGCCTGCCGCCTTTTAGCTTCTAGCTTACCCCCCTTGCCTGACTTCAGTTCCCCCTTGCGGCTTTCAGCCACGCAATTTTCTTAAACTTTTTTGTAGCTTTTAGCTTACCCCCTCCTGGCTTCCAGTATACCCTCTCCATTCTCTCCTAACACCCCCTTGGTTCAGCCTTGTGTGTACCGACTCATTTGTGGAGATGGCCAACTCTACTCTTCTGTTCGGTCTTGCACCGATGAACGAGCTTGCTCTGGAGGTGGTCGCCCTTAACCCAAGGTTCCTCGCCTTGGATGAGAATGGGGCGGAGTTCCTGGCCGTTACAACCGGCCAAAGGCCCGATAGGTCCGGGGAGCTGCTAACTGTGGGACTCCATGCCAACAACGATATCCGCCTCCCGATGTTCGCCGGCCAGAGGCCATCCGACCCCATTCCTCCTGCTGGCCTAGGAGGGGGCCACTCTTACCAGAGGTATCGAACGCGGCATCTCTGCTTCTTCCTCGCCCCCTCAGGCGAGCTCATCCTCAGGGACTTGTCACACGGCCGCGCGGGCATCGAAGTCGGCGAATCCACCGCGAAAGATGTGGAGCTCTTCAACTTTCACGGTAGCGAACCCCGCCAGCGTGTCATTCCTAGAATTGCTCGCGATATCTACATAAACTTCGGGGTGGGGACCACCTTTCTGTTTCAGTGGCACCCCTCCATGCTCGAAGCGGCCTCTGGGGATGCGCAGGCTCAGCAGCAGGTAAGACGGGAGGCCAAGCGATTGGAGATTCCTGGTATGTTCCTTACCAAGCCATCGAGCGCTCAACAACCCAGGCTCCCCGAGAGAAGGGTCTACGATCTCCGCACCCGCTTCACCCCGTCATTTGTCCCCGAAGTCCCTTATAAGCACTGCTATCACTATCGCCGCCTCGGCTCAGGGGCCTTCGGCGATGTGTGGAAGGGGGTGGATATGGCCACCGGGGAGCTATGGGCTGTCAAGGAGCTCAAAGTGATGCGTGATCAATGGAAGGAGACCTTCAAGAAAGAGGTTGACAACATCGGCCGTTTGCGCCATGTAGGTGACTTTCATCCAGCTCAACCCCTAGCCACCGGCTCGCATGACGATGCTGTGCACCCTCCTCACCACCTTCCAACTTCTTTTTTCACCCTGGTATTCGATGGTATGGTATAGCTCACATAAGGCATTCCAGGCGAATATTGTCCACTTCGAGACCTACCAGGACTTCCGGCTCGGCGGCAGCTTCCAGCTCTTCTTCCGCCTGTACTCTGGTAGTTTGGCTACGCTCCTCCCACGCTCCGGGGGCCTTCCCGGCGTCCCCCTCTGGGCGCCACGACTCGTCACCCAAACCCTTAAGGGGCTGCAGTACCTACATGCAAACGGCATGATCCACCGCGATATCAAGCCGGGAAACATCCTCTTCGACCAGGCTGATGGGTCTGGCGAGTATTGCTTCTACATCGCCGACTTCGGGCTCTCCACGATGGTGAGCAAAGCCAGAGGCGAGATCGCGGGGACTGAATTCTACATGGCTCCCGAAGTCGCGCTTGGGACCGCGGCATCGGACTTGATCTTGGATGTCTGGTCTTTCGCAATAACCCTGGGATGTAAGTAGCAAAACTTGGGGATGAGGGCGTTTTCCTTGTTCGTGTTGTCCGGGATGTTGTTTGGGGGTGGGGGTTTCGCGGTTGAATTCCCGAAGCACCTCCCGCCTTTGATCCAACTCCCCGACACCCCAGCCTCGGCCCCTTGACCCCCTTTCTCCAATGAGCGCAATGCTAACGCCATGCTCTCTTTTCGTAGGCGTCCTCGGCTTCTGGAGCGAGCGTGATCGAGAACTGGACGGGGCCGGGTGGGAGGCCAGACGCCACGCCCTGGGATGCCAGGTACCCGCCGGCGCCGAGGAGGCCATTGTGGACAACAGGTCGATCCAGAGGCGCTGGTGCAACCGCGTGGCGTCGCTCGCCCACGAGGAGGGGGTCCTCCCATCCATGTTCAGTTCCATGCTAGCCCCGGCGCCGCACCGCGTCTCGGTGGCCAAGTGCCTTAAGGCCCCGCCCGCCGAGTTCCTGGATAGGCCTCGGCTCTTCTCGCGCGTGTCGGGCGCCGTCGGCCATGGCGATGCGGGGAGTACCGTGCACATCGGCGCTCACAGCTCGAACGACATGAGCTTTGATATCCCGCGTATTACGTACTAGCTAACCGGAGGGCACTTGGGATGGCACTTGGGATGGCACTTGGGATGGCACTCAGGAGGGTACTCGGGAGGGTACTCAGGAGGGTACTTAGGAGGGCATTTGAGAGGGTAATATTAGTTTGAGGGTGTGAAATTCGTGTAGGTCGATTACTAGGTCGTTATTATTTTCCGACAGTCTCTTTTGACGCCGAAAACGTATGCTATGTGGATTTCGTATGGAGCTCGGAGAGTGATGCCCTTTCAGCATACATGCATGCGCTGGGGGCATTTCCGTCTTGGGAGCTCGTCGCTGCTGCCGTTCCCGCGCTTAAAAATGGGGTAACTGGGTGGCACACCAATCAGAGCTTGCCACTCATCGGCTTCTCTCGGCCAATAGACAGCTGGAATCACTGATCCGTTCGCTTCCTCGCATTGACAGGACGCAATTGATAGGCCATGACCCATTCTTTTTTGGCCTATCAGCACTGCCTAGCACGGACCACCACTTGCCCACCTTGACAAGAGTGACGGATAATGCCTACAGGTCACATATTCATTCTGGTTTACCTTTGAAATTCCATCTTCAACTGCCATCTCTGCCTGCTTAATACCTCGTCCCCACACATATACGTTGAATATGGCGCCTGGAACTAAGTCTCCCTTGAATGGCGGTGCGATGGTGAATGGCGGCCTGACAAGGCGCAATCTCGAAAGCCACACGAAGGCGGCGCGAAGCTGTGAGGCGCGCCGAAGAGGTCGGTCGACCCCATCGCCAGAGCCAGACTTCCACGATGTCAGCAGAACACCTTCGGAGCAGCCGAAAATGGGTCCGATCACCGAGAAATTCCGTCTCAGGATCGAGCAGTTCAAAAAGTCATTTGGCGCGGATTGGATTGCAGAGCAGGCGAAAAAGAAGGCCGAGGCGGCAAAGGAGGACGAGGCGGCAGAGGAGGCCGAGGCGGCAAAGAAGGCCGACGCACAACCACCAGCCCACGCCCCAGCATCAATGGCAGTGTTGGGGAAAAGCGTGCCGGATTCGCCAAAGACTGGTCAAGACGAGGCCGATGCCGAACGTTCGGCGAGCAAGCCCCGGACTGGCCCAGCACAGGTGTTCTTTGACATGGCTCCGAATCACACATCTGAGGATCAGCAAGCCGAGAGGCTACAGCTTGTTGGAGGACCTGAAGCGCAAGTGGATGGCGGCCCTGGACTGCGGGCGACAAGACCAGAGCCGCGCTTCCCTGCAGGCTTCCCGGCATACCGCGTGACACAGAACCTGAACGAAGTGGCGGCGTACCTAGCAAACGCAAGCTACTTCGTTTCTGTCGGTGGGAAGCCCCTGGCCGACATCAAGTACGGAATCATAGCCATCCCCGTGGGCGAGGAGTCCCTTCTCTTCGGCCGCAACCAGCCAAGCCGTGCAATGGATCACCAGGCTCTCCTCGACGCGATTGATGATGCCAACCGCGCCTACGACCGGGAGCTACGCGCGATGGACTTGCACGATCAAGATGAGGATAGCAGCGAGTTTGTACGCCACCGCTTCGACGATGACGCCTTCTCCGAGCCGTCTCTACGCAACTTCCGGGCTGTCGAGGTGAGTCCACCTCCTAAGGGAGCCGACCAAGAGAAGACCGACACAGATAAAGTCGACAGGGACCAGCAAGCTCCGCCGTCAAAGCGGAGGAGGATATCGCCCGAGGGGGAGGCTGCCTCTGCAGAAGCAAAGGAGCAAGAGGTCGCCAAAGACCTCTCTGACGAGGCTGCCCCTGCCCAGGCCGCTACTACTCGAAGAAAAGGAGCACGAAAGGCCGCAGCAGCCACGCCCGGACGGACCGCAAAAGCCAAAGCCGACCGTGGACGTGGTAAGGCCGCCGTCGCTCCCGATCTGGAGACGCCAAACCCTCAAAAGACAGCCGAGACAAGAAACAGCCTTCGAAAAAGGGTCCCAGCAGCAGCTGCTGGCCCGACCAGGGCATCTCCACGCATGGCTGCCAAGCGGACAAGGGGCGGGGGGTGAGGTAAGTCACTCTGCAATACAGTCTGTCACAGTGGCTATATCAAACCCCCCTTTCTGTACTCTTAGCTATTATCGATGCATTTCTTTGGGGCGAAGGGGGTTTCTTGCGTATTTACCACCAGCTGGGGGATCGAAGCGTCGGGGGCTTGGTGAGGGATGATGGAATGTGAGGGAGGAGGGATGACTGGAATGGAGGATTTCGTCGCTTGCGTGGCTTGCATTTTCAGTCAGGTGCTGAGAGGATGCACAGGAATGTCCTCTTTTTTCGATGGTTCATTCTAATGCGGGGACTAAGGAGTAACGGAGAAAATTTCTTATTATATGAGATTCCGTTTTCGTTTGATATGGGCGCAAATTGCAGTCATTGGGGGAGCTTTACGTATCAGAGCCAACCCACGGATTGATGATGGTTCTTCTCAACTTCCAATTTAAAGGTCGGGGAATAGGTACCTACCTACACCTGGTTTTGCATTCGGGAATTTTGGAGGCTTTAGTACCTCAGGGTAAAGTCGGTACGACAATTGATGATCATGTGTCGACTTCATGACATGCCTACCTAGGTAGGCACCTTAGGTAGCTACATACCTACCTAACCTACCTACCTACCTACCTTTACAAAGGTATTGAGGCAGTGAGGCCGTAATGAGCACCAACCAACGAACCAACCAACCAGCATTGGTTAACCTCTCTTATATAAAAGCCTGACCTCGCTCCAACGTACTGCTGTCCGACTTTGAGTACATCCATTCGCTTGAGGCTTGACTGATAATAACCAGACAAAATACCCCAGGACAAACCGAAGGAGGAAAAAAGACGAACAGAAAGGATATATCTTCACTGTTGCGCTCCCACCAGAGTGGTTCCCACCAGGCAAACCGCCACCAGCCAACTTCCCAGGAGCCAGTCTACAACCAAGAAACACCTCCGCGGTCGACCAAGCAGCCACCGCTCAGGCCAAGGTGGGATAAAGAACCGCCTGAGAGCTTCTTCGGCAGCAGGGTCTCTGCTCAACAAAGCTTTGAGAACCCGAGACACCAAAGTCTCTCTGACAACATAGCCCCGGTTCGGAGGAGCACAGGGGCTGCACCCGCACAGGGACTTTCCACAACATGGCATCCGCCAGGTACAACCTCGACAATGAAGCTCACCGAAGCGCATTCAACAACAGCGCACCCACTCCGCCGAACACAGAGAACAAAGCCCCAAAGAATCTCTGCGGCAACATCGCTCCTGTGAAGCCCAACAAGGCGGCCCGCGGGAGTCGGGAACGGAGCCCATCTTCCCCGCAAACTTCCCGGCGTATCGGTTGACGCGGAACCTGAACGAGGTGTGCGGCTTCCTCGCCAACGCGAGCTACTTCGCCTCGCTCTGTGGCCAGTCGCTCGGGGACATGAAGTACAACATCATCGCCATTCCGACGGGCGAGGAATGCCGCCTCTTCGGCCCGGAACCGGACCGCGTGGTGGGCCAAGACTTCCTCGACGCCATCGACGACGCCAACCGGGCGTATGACCGCCAGCTCCGCGCCGAGGATGAGGCGGACCCTCAAGACCAGCGGAGGGAGTGAGACGAGTTCGCTCGTCGGCGCTTCGCCGTCGCCGGCTCCAGCGAGCCCTCGCTCTGGAGCTGCCGTGGCGTCGAGGCCGGGGCGCCCGGGAGGGTCGACACTTGGCCGGCAACCTACCAGCAAGGCCCTAAGGAGGAGCAGCAGGGGGGGCCCGAAGAGGAGGAAGAGCGTCCGCCGCCCGCAAAGGACGGGAGGACGGTGCGGTTTGCTGCGCCATCAGTCCAGGAGGAAAAGGAGGAGAAAGAGTAGGAAGGAGAGCAAGGGGCAAGAAGCGACTCCTCCGATGGCCCTCGTCCCCCTGCCGAAGGTGCTCTCCCTCGGACTAGGGGTAGGACCCGGAGGGGTGCAGCTTCGCCTGGAGCGGCTGGCAAAGAAAAGCCTGACGCCGTCCCGGGTGGTCGCGGCCGCGGCAAAAAGGCCACCACAGCCACCGTCCCAAAGAAGCCTTATGCTGCCAAGTCTCAAGGAGTGGTTAAGACAAGGAGCAGCGTACGTACGGCGGCTGCAGCTGGTGGGAGCAGGGCATCTCCACGTGGGGCGGCAGCGATGAACACGGGGGAAAAGAGCAGCAAAGAGCAATGAAAGCAATGATCTGGCAAGACCTGCGTGGACTTGGGTGAAGTTGGTGGTGTTAAGGGTTAGTTCTTACTAGGATATCTAGTTATAATTATAGCACTCGTACAGTTTTTTCAGCGGACGTTCGCTACGGGGACCAGAGCGGGTGAGTCTTGAAGTGTTGCTTAGATCACCGTTACCGACAAGAAATATTTTAAAACAACAAGGGGAAAACGCGATGTAGCAAGCTTAATGAGATTTCATTACGTAGGGTTAGGGAAAAGAGAGGAGAAAAGGAAAAAACTGAGGATTCGATTCAGAACTTTGAAATGAGAGGAGCTTGAGTCGTAGCAGTTACTAAGTCGGAAAAAATGCTTGCGTCGGGAATCGAACCCGAATCTATTGCTTGGAAGGCAATAATGCTAGCCTTTACACCACGCAAGCCAATAATGTTTTGATAAATGGGTGGCTCCGCTTGGGTATCTATCAAGCCAGATTGTGTTGACTGGCGAAGTGGGTCTTCACGGGGCCTCAGGATTCGACCAGCCCAACACTCTGTGAACCCCCGTAGTCGCGGCACCCCAGTTGGAGCCCCAAACAGAGCCAAGATACATCACAGCCGGATAAGGGTATTGTCACCCTCCGCTCATGCCCCTGGCGGCAACCCTCCTGAGTCTGACCGCGACCACCTTGGGATAGGGGCAAAGCGTGATGAGGACGGATGGATTAGCACGCGAGTCGCCTGCCGTGCCTCTTGATCGCTTCTGATGATTCTATACGGAGATATATGTATGACCGATCCTGCCTGGAGTGTCTGAGGCGTTCACAGACAGCTCAATGTTTGGACTCGGGCCTTGTGGCAAATGAAAGCGACAAGGGATGAAAGGAGATAAAAAGTAGGAAAAACAACCAAGGTAAGAGTTGGAAGGGGGAACCACAAACAATCCGGGGGAAAAGTTGAAAAAAAAGGACAAAAGCACCCCAGCCAGGACTTGCACCCGGAATCTTCGGCTCACTACGTGAAGTAGGAGGCCGACGAGTTACTATTTCTCCACTAGGGCGGTTTCCAAATCGGCCAAATAGCCACGGCGGAGTTGAGTTATGTGCGAAGGCAGGCTTGTTTATGGGAACAAGGTAGAAGCTAGAAGGGAAAGGTCGTTGGAAGGTGCCTCGAGCGTGCATTGGATATCCCATTAGCCAGGAACAAACCAGGGCGGCTCCTTCCGCATCGGGGCGTCCGCACATAATTCCAGTCCAAGTGTAGAGATACGTACTTCAGCCTCTCCGGTCCCATCCGTATGCGTCTCACAGTGATCTGTAAATAGAGGCAGTCTCCACAATGAAGAGGGCCGACAACTAGAAAGAAGGATAACTGACTGCCAGAGCCGCCCGTCTGTCCGTCTTGATACCAATCATATATACTCCATAGTATTATACATGCTCTCAACGGGTGCGACAATGTGACCATGCTCTACAAAGACCCCCCTACACTAAAGAACACGTTTTATTTTCTATGATATCCTCCCCCATACCCACGTTACTATTATACACAGGGCTGACTGATTGCTCCCCTTTGTCTCCCCGTCTCACTTCGGGCCGGCAGCAGCGCCGCCGCCCGAGGCCAGCCGCCACGCCCTGAGCGGCAGGCTCTGCAGGTGCAGCACCTTGGGTCGGATGTAGGTGAAGAAGGTGACGACCCCGAAGAGCACGCAGATGACGTTGACCATGTAGTACCCGTCGCGGACCACCTCGCACGAGCCCGCGCCCGCGAGGCACCGCTCCTTCTCGGCCTGGACCGCGCACGAGAAGGACTGCGTGACGAGCACGCCCCCGAGCTTGTCGAGGTCCAGGCTGGCCGACGTCGAGGCCGGCGGGTGGCACGTCGCCGTCGTGAAGTAGTCCACCAGGCGGAGGACGAAGAAGCGGGGGAAGGTGCCCCCGAGGTTGCAGACGCTGGAGCAGCAGGTTAAGGTGTTTGTTAGTGTTTGTTGGCAGACACAGGGGGGACATGATGATTTCCCAGGAACGTGTAGCGTCATATCATATGAGACGAAGAGAGGAGGGGTTGAGACTCACGTAGCAAGCAAAGTCATATAAGTTCCCCCGATCACGGGGTCCGCGATCTTGGCGTGGAAGGCCGAGACGGCGACGAACATGACGGTGTTGGTGAAGGTGGAGAAGACGTGCTCGGCGATGACGACGAGCAGGTACCAGGGCCGCACCCCGTCGGCGGGGAAGATGTACACGGTGAGCTGCGCCATCACGGCGGCGGCCAGGCGGCCCATGAAGCCCCAGCACCAGAGCCGCATGGGCGTGTACTCCTGCGACCACTTGCCCGCGTAGTAGCCCAGCCCAATCTCGAAGGGGAAGTCGATCAGCACCGTAAGCGCCATGTTATCCGTGCCGAAGCCCTTATCCAGCAGCTTCAGGTTAGTCACGCCGTCGTTGGCCTGGAACCCGACCTTGGCGATCAGGTGCACCAGGATGATGGTCTGCACGTTGCGCAGCCTCAGCACCCCCCACATGATCTTGTACACGTCCCAGACGCCGTCCTCGTTGCGCGTGCGCTCCTCCCGCTTGAAGAAGGCCAGCCCGGCCGTCACGAGGATGAAGGCCCACCCCCAGAAGGTGAGGTAGCCTCCCAGGCTGAGGAGGCCGTGGTCTAGTTCCTGCGTGCGGAACCACCTGTTGGCGAAGTCCTTGGAGTTGAAGGCCAGGAAGACCGTGTACGAGAGGAACTGCCCCGCCGTCAGCCCGACCGTCTGCGCCGTTGAGGCGTACGAGATGTTGCCCGGCGTGAGCAGCGTGAGCGCCCAGCCGTCCACGGCGATGTCCTGGGTGGCGCACATCAGGACGAGGAAGAACCACCACCCGGTGAAGGACCAGACCGTGGGCCCCCCCGGCCTCCCCGTCATGCTCATCATCTCCTCGACCGTCGAGCCCAGCCAGAGCATGCCCAGCCCCGATAGCACCTGGATGGGCAAGATCCAGCTCTTCCGCCTGCCCAGCCTGGGGCTCCACATGGCGTCCACTATGGGGCTCCAGAGCAGCTTGAGGGAGTAAGGGTACGACGCGAGGCTGAAGATGCCGATCTGGCTGTACGACATGTGGTCCTTGAGCAGGAATGGCACCGAGCCCGTCGCCAGGCCCATTGGCACCCCCTGGAGGAAGTAGAGCAGCACGAGCAGGCCGAAGTTGCGCTGGTCGTTGAGGGGCAGCTCGAAGAAGCCGTGGTTGTTGAGCGCGGGCGTCTTGGGTACCGTGTCGTCCAGGGAGAAGGACTCGCGCGCAATCAGGTTGGACGTTACTATGTCCGAGTCGTGCGGGAGCGGCTTGCGCCGGTACTCGACGTTGTGGTTCATCGTGGCGGCGCCGTTTGCGTTTGCGTTTGCGCCGACTTTGCTGTTACCGTTCTCTCCGCCTCCTTTTGGTTTTGAGGAGGTGGTTATCCCGAGGTGTTTAGGGGATTTGTTTCGTCTCGACCTGGTACTCATGGGGAGTGACTGGAGGGGTAGCAGGGGAAGCCAGGGTAGGTTTCGTGTGGTACTTCGTTGCTGTTGACGTCAGTTGTTGTTGAAGGGGACAAATTTCGAATCAAGCGTTGTGGGGAGACTGGCTGGTCGCAAAGATGTTCTGGATGTTCTGGATGAATATCGGTGTAATTCCTCAAAGAGTGGAAGAGTCCTACTAGGTAGCAGTAGAGCTGGGGTGTCCATAAAGGTATCGAGATATCCTCGGCAATATGACAGCAGGGTGCATGAAAATCCGTAGCGGCAGTCGGGGCGGCGTTTGTCCTGTCAGGAGGATTCGTGGCAGATCGACAGGTAGGCAAGCTGGGCAGAGGCGGGCTCGAAGACGGCGTGACAGGAGACCGTAGGGGTTTGACCAAAAGAGCCTTGACTCGCTTTGGCTGCCTGCCCCAAAACCCTGACCGGGCGGGCTCTTCCGACCGAATGTCCCAAACTGCCGGGTTAGGCTCGGACCGGGGCAAGAAACCGCAACCGTGGCCTCTCAAGATTGGTCGGCGATGGTGGCAACTGCGAAAAGGCAAAGATGCGCCAAAACAGAAAGATACAATTTTGAAAAGGCCAAATGGCAATAAGGGAATGTCTCGGCTTCCAAAAGCCTTCAAAATGGACTAGGCAGCGATTGCCATGGAGTGGTTCAAAGCCCGAAGCATGGGGGAAATATATTTCCTCCTCAAGACCTCCAGTGAGCTGCGATTTGGATTACATATCACTGGAAGAGCAAGCTGGCCGTTTGGATTTTGGGTTGGCGATCGCATTTGGTGGGGCAGCGCCGCAGGGGCAAAAGAGCCGCTACTGCCATCGAATACTACGGAGCACGTTCTAGCTCCAGTCTATGTGCACCTACTCGAAGAGGCCTACACTCGAGAAAATTTACTCCCCAGGAGCAGAAATCTAAAGTATCACGAAGCGGTCGAAGAAGCCCAGTCGAAAATTCGGGATCTTTTTTTTTTTCGTCCGAAACGGGAATGGTGGCTTGGTTGGGACTTCTCCCGAGTCGTCGCACGAATATTGTTTAAGCTTCCCCAAGAATCGCAGGAAGCAAGGGACAGCACACTCTGACTCCACAGCTTCTGTCGGTGGGGAAGATTGATCCTCCTTTATAATCACGTGAGAACGCATCCCGCTAAGGAATGCAGTGTCCCCTGTCAGTCGTCATATCATCAAAGATGCTGAACGCGACGCGTCCACAGGCCAACACCAAACTCAGTAGCACCTGGCTGCACGCTCCTCCCAGCTCAGTTGTACGAGACGCATAGCCACACATAATGTCTTCAGACATAGACATGGAGATCAAGGAGCTGGAGGCTCAAGGTGCGAGACACCCTACCGCGCCAGAAATCCCAATTGACCTGCTTCTTGCGCTGCATCTGAACTAACACAGGGGGGGAAATTAATAATCAAAATACAAAACAAACAAAAACAGCCGCCGCACTTCGAACGGCAGTAAAGCTCCAAGCAACAGCCATCCTGACCACCCCCTCAGCGCCAAACCGCCTCCTCTCCGACCCGCCACGGACCGCCACCACCACCGCCCCGTCCCTGCCCCCGGACGCAGGCGCCGGCGTCGGCGGCGCCGTGGCCCTCCTCCGCGATCGGCGCGCCGCGCAGCAGCAGCACGACGTGCAGAACGCGTACCGCTGCTGCGCGGGGGTCACGGCCTTCAGGGTGCGCGACCCGGACCCGGCGGCCGTAGACGGCGGGTCCGTGCTGGGCGTCAGGCTCGAGGTGATGCGAAGCGGCAAGTTCCTCCGGCCCTTCTACGTGCTCCTCAACAGGCCGTGGTGGCGGAGCGGCGGCGGCGGCGGCAGCGGCAGGGACGAGGAGGATGGCGAGGGCGAGGACGAGGCCCTGCGGCTGAGGCGGCGCGCCCTCAGGGTGCACAGGCACACCCTGCCCCCCGGTGTGCCGCTCGCGGGCCTGGCTGCGAGGCACCTCCCGGCGCCGCTGCTGCCGGGGGCCAGGAGGAGGAGCGACGGGCGCGGGGGAGGGGGTGGGGGTGGGCAGGACCTGCGCCGCTTCGTGCGCCGCCTCCGCCGCGAGCTGGTCCGCTACCACCACCGCCTGCACGCCGTCGGCGACATGCGCGCCGCGGCGGGGCTGGACCCGCCCTCCTCGGGCGCCGCTGCCGTCGTTGTGGATGATGATGATGACGACGACCAGGAATACCATGGTGCGGGCGCGTCTGAGGGCAAGAAGAAGAAGCAGAAGCGGCCCAGGCCGCTCCCCGCCGAGGACGACGTCGTCCTCTCCATCGAGGCGGGCACGAAGCACGGGGATGAGGACGACGACGACGACGATGATCTCGAGGAAGGGCTAGGGGGCGATGGGGAGGAGAGCGAGGTGCAGCCGAGCCGTGGCATCGTCGACATCGCCCCCGCCGACCCGGCCGCCACGCAGGTCAGCCTCAGCTGGGATGACGGGCGGACGGGCAGGATGGTGGTCGGCCCGGACGGGGAGGTCGTCCGGTATGCCGTGTTCGGGGCGGACGGGGCCGGGAGGGACAGGCGCACCGAGAGGGCGCTGTTTGGCGGGTGCGAGCGGGTGGAGGATGTTGTTGCGAGGCTGCGGGAGGGGGCTAGTGGTTGATAGTCATCCCCCTCCCTCCCTTCTCTCCCCGGGAGAGACGCACACTTCACATCCCTGCCTCCAATTGAGGGATTACTCCATACCCGTCCGACCGACCGGCCTCTGTCTCAGGCACGTGACGAGGCTGGGACACATCTCGTACGACCCGCGAAAGCAACAAAGCCTTTCAGTGCGGCTGTCCTGAGACGGACCAGCGCGTTTTCGGACCCGCTACGACAGCAGTGTGGACAACAGTCACGGGCCACGGGTAGTGGTACATCCCCTTCCTTCTCAATCCGACTACGCGTCTAACCCGCAGAGGCCAACACTTACGGGGCTGTTGGAGAGGAAGACTGGGGCATAACGGAAATGTCGGAGATCGTATTCCGAAGTGGATTCTCGCTCTGCATGGACGGTGCATATTACATTTGTCATAGTGGCCAAGGGTCTCGCGGAGGGCCGAAAGTTCGTAACGTTCCATCAGGCCGGTGATGGATGGCGTATGGATGACTGCTTAGGGCATGCCGACACAGGCTGACTTCCTGCTCTGTCGGATCCAGGTACTGCTGGGAGCCCCACAAGTGGTTCGGATACAGAGCCCGGTGCGTTCTCGTCCAGACGGCCAAACTCTGGGGTTCATGGACCCTGAATTTTTCTTCTTCTTTTGTCCGTCAATCACGGCCTACTCCACGAATCTCTGGAGTAAAGCCATAGTTCGAAGAGGCGGCAGGGCGACCCGAGAAGGGGGCATGGTCTGCGAAGCCTCTCATGGAGGCTGACAGGCCGATACAATATTGCTGAGCACGTGTCATAAAGTTCCAGGCGACACTTTCGATCTTTCCCCCCCGCGGATGTGGGCACATGTTCAGGTCCCCGAGCTGAATTAATTTGTCTCCTTCTCTTACGTCGCGTCGCGGTTATGATTGGTGTGTCGTGTGCCGACGCGAGAGACAAAGAAGAACCGGAGGTTCCCGGCGCAATATCAAGCGTTATGCCTCCCCTTCAAGGGAATCCACCCGATCGGCCTGGCTGTTCCGCCAAGGCAAAGTTTTCGCTGGCTGAAGATGGAGGAGTCATGTTTCTTATTTGCACTGTTTATATGCCCTCTCTACCCACTCCGTGGTTTCTTTCACTTTCCCAGCAGAATGGCAGAATGCGGGGGCGGCGGGTAAAACTGGTAGCGAAATTTGCACACTCAGTGCGGCTATTCTACTACCCTACGGACTACTACTCGTCAGTCAGCCAGTCCCAGCTCTACCGGTGACCCGTGATCAATCGGCCGGTCCTGTTTCTGGTCTCTCTTCAGCCCTTTTGTCGCTCGCTCCGCTCGCTTTAGGGCAGTCTGCAAGGCGGACGAGGCGGGTAAGCACAACGGATCCCTGAATGTTGAGAAACACGGTGAGAATAGAAAGATACGGAATCGAAGAATGGTGAGGAGACAATAACGAGGGAGAATTTTAAACATGAGTATCATTCTACTAGACCAAATATTTGATTAAACTGTGTGTTCCACGCCGGTTCAAAGAAAACGCCGAAGAATGGCTTGCTTGCCTTCACATTTTCTCAGGAGAGAGAAGCAAAGCACACTCTCCGAGCTCTCCTGAGCTCCCATTGTAGTTGAAGAAGGGTGTGTTTTTGGATCATTAGAGATCCTTTAACATCGAACCAAAGAGCAAAAAGGGTAGGTAGGTAGACACCGGACAAAACAAAAGGGGTTATCGACATGATTTCTCTCTTTCTTCCTTTTTTGATATTTTTCCTCTCCACCTCTTTTCTTCCACAATCTCCTTTCCTTCTTTCGTTTGCACCAAACAAGCCAGCTACCAAAAAGTCCGACCTCATTCCCCAATAATGCTGCCTTGGATGAAAAATGCTGCTGAACACTATCACGTAGCCGCTGAAAAAGCAGAAATGTGGGTGTGCCTAGAGAATAAGGCCGTGTTATCACGCCTTAGATCAGAGCAGCGGCGATGGCAACAGCAGCCAGGGCGCCGCCCGCGCGCTGGATGTTGGCGCCGGCGGTGACCACGACGGCCGAGGTGGTCTTGGTCGGGGGCGGCTTCGAGACGGTGCCGACCGAGGTGGCGGGCTTGGTGGTGGCCGGGGCGGGAGGGGGAGGGGCGGGC
>PYSP01000181.1:0-78205 GCA_003049395.1 Pseudohalonectria lignicola
GTGAAAATGTGTGCGACAATTATGATGAGCTAGGATGGAGAGTTGAGAGAGGAGCCCCCTGCCGGATATGTCTAATTCTAGGAAATAAATCAGGCCCCAAACCAAATTAAAAGAGGAAGAGTAAAGAGTCAGAGAAATGACGACCCGTTCGCCTAGAGACATCAACGGTGCACGCCGAGCAGCCGTGGTCGCTTCGCCGCTTGACTGAGCAAGCGAGCGGAGCTTGCTTGCAGGCGCTGCTCATGATTTCTCGTGCTGAGGTGTACAGCCATCTCCTCTAAGCGCCGGCGGTTGCTCTTGACATGCCGCATAAACCGCTCATATGCCGCTTGGTCCTTGCCTCCCAAGGGAGCTTCAACGTTACGTCCCCAATCATCATACCAGAAGACAAGATCATGACTATGTATTAGGACAGAATATGGGAAAATGCGGATATTTGGATCCTCACGGACGTTTCTCTCGGCATTCTCTGACTCTTTTGTCGCCTCTGGCCATAGGGGGATGTTTTCCTCATGGAGGAAGGAAGCATGACCTAGTGTCGAGCTAAAAGAGCAAGAGTCGTTGTGTCGGATGAGAAGGTTAAAAACTCCGTCTAGGTCATGGCGCCACCACGATTTTGGTCTAAGAAATTGTGACCAACTTCGCCGTCTACCACTCTTAATAGCGCGTGTACCCCGGAGAAAACGAGGCATAGCGGCTTTGAGCCTCGGTGGCGTAGGAAGGAGCCGAGACTGGTTACGATGATCACTCTGACTAACTCAAGGTGTTGGAGCAACGGGAGATCGGCGAGATTAGCCCCAACTTGGGGGGAAATCCTAGCACTCCTCTGATGCGGGCAGATAGTGTCGCTAGCATGTCGATCGCCCAAGTTGGTGAGTGGCTTCGACCGGAAGGTTGATGATGGCTAGCTTTTTGAGGCCCGGATTTGGGCTGTACGCTAGAGTCTCCGCAATGGCATCAACGTAGAGCTTTGGAACGCATTCCACCATGGGCTGGTCGTCCAGATAGGAGAGGTATACACGGAGAGCCTCTACTCTGGACAGAAGCTTCCTGCACTCTGCGAGCAGACACACCACGCTCGAGGACAAATTCCTCGGAAGTTCGTCTTCTAGCCTCCGTAGACCTTCCTCCAGTGTCTCAAGAACTGCTTCGGGAAAAAGCTGGCGTGCTTCATCGCTAAACTCTTCGACGCCGTGCTCTAGACATAACTGGTAAATTAGTGGCTAGGGTGACCGTAGCAGTAACTCTCGCAGTTGCAAACACAGTTTATGACAGTCACAATCTGCATTATGGCACATTGGCTGATTGACAATGAGCGTCAGCTCGGTGACAAAGCACCGTATTTCTCCACCGCTAGGAGCAGAGAATCCGCAGACTTGGCCGGGCTCCTGCAAGAGACGGATTTGAAGATCCACGGTGCCATGCGCTCTCCCATCACATGGCAGGTGCTGCTGAGGTTCATCTTGTTGACCACAGTGAGCTCGCGTAAGACCAGGTCAAGCAGCTCTGGCACTAATGTGCATAGCGGTGGCATCTTCGTGGAAGCCAGGAGAGCCGTGAGCTCATTACTAGGTAGACTTCGTGTTGGCACTGATTGTGAAGAAGAGAATAAAGGAGGCGACAAGAGAATAAAGTTGGCTGTACTTAGAAATCTTGGCTGGAGGAAGCCTAGGAAGCGTGCCGGCGGAATGTATGGTGAGCACGAAAGAGTGGGGTTGTATAAGATCAAGTTGAGGAAGCAGAAGGACACGGAATGATTCTCCAGCTTTATTTTGCTGCACAGCGAGTATTGGCTTTTTGAGGAAGGCATACAGACAAGCTGGATATCGATGCCTATATCGCAGTTGCCAAAACATGGTCATCTACAGACCCTAGCCACCTACCCTTACCGTGACGCCTCGGATGGGAAGTTGTAGCCGTGGTGTAGAGGCATCTCCAGCCTTGGCTTAATGGGGCGACCCGCCGTCGTGGCATCCTCGATCATAAAGGCGGCGGCCGTGCCGCAGGAGACCTTGGACTCAGGGGGCACAGACCAGAAGGATCATCACGAGTTCTTGGCATGCCCTCTGTGGTGGGCAGGAGCTCCGCGACGTTGTTGTTGCCGCCGGAGAGGTTTTTGTTTGAATCACCTGTTTGGTGAAGGAAACAGTGAGGACAACTACAGAGACCGATACGTCTAGCATCTGGAAGCTAGAGACGCCTCGGCTCTCCGCGAACTACATGTTACTCTCCCGCTCGTTGAAGTCACGAATACTGAGCCACTAGCTGCTGGCTAGTCTGAGATCGGGGGCAGTCTGGGAAATCCGGGATACCATCTCCTTACCCACGCACCTGCCATGCTTGGGAGGCTCTACCCTGTGAATCTATATTGCTTTGCCGACTAGGCAGTCCAACGAAACGTTCTGCCTAGACGCAATTACGGTGTGAAGACCGCCTCTTAGGGTGACACTGTCCTTCTTTCCGGCATGACCACTGCGTGCCAGTTGTATCGCTAATTGCGACGCATTATTCCCTGCTTTCCTTGGGCGAGATCGCCGATAGCCTGGTAACTCTCCCGTCAGGGCCGTCACCGAGTCAGATCCTTCTTTTATGGGTGACACAAGAGACATTGATGTCTCGGGCGGCGGTGGGTTCGTGCATGGCAGATCCTGTGCCTTTCTTCCCCTGGCCTTGACATCGACAACGAGGAAGGAGGCCCTCGAGGGTGGCGTTGCCACTGGCAGTGTCATGGCATTGTTCGGTGTCTCAACCGAATAATTTCTCTTAGGCGATGTTGAGCGAGCCGTATCGCGGATGAGCGATGCATGCAGCCTCTTGAAATCGAGTCGGCGCCTCCCTCTTCAGTTGTTCCGGCAGACGGCATTCCAACACGCGAGATCGCTTACGCCCCGATATGGCAGACGGATGTGGCGCCGCAGAGACAATGAGTCGGATGGCGGCAACGGCTGATGGCAGCCGCCTCCCAACGGCTTGGCTTGCCTGCAGCGGAAGCGGGCACGCCTGTGTTCGACGAAAGAAGCATGGGAAGGCGTGCCATGGCTTGTGGTGGCTTGCTATGGCTTGCAACAAGAAGCGATGGGCTACCCCATACTAGACAACCAGACAACCCACTGCTACCTGCCTAGGTAGGTAGACAGGATGTTGGCGGTGGGATAGGTGATGTGGCTGTGGATGCGCAACCACCTTTCTCAACCAAGGCCCAACCTTCGGACCCACTTGATTACTGTGTAATCGCACACGGCGTCCGTCTATTTGAGAGTTCAGCAACGGTGGAAGGGGCGGCAACGATCTGTCGGGACGCTGTGTTTCGCTCCTGACAGCTTGTGCCTCTGCGTGGCTACCCGTATGCCATGTGGGAACAGGATCGGGTATGTGCCAGTTGTCCTTATCTATCGACAAAATCCGCCTTGTGGCATCGTGGGAAAGATGCTGATGAGTGATGACTCGTGCGACTTTTAAAAGCTGGATAGCTGGGTTGGAAAGAACTGATCGTTCTTGCTGTCACGGTTATCTGCACGGCCGACCACAGAATATTCGACCTTCACATCGCGCCTCCTTTTCACCCTTCGTGGACAAGTGACGGCGGGCTATGCTGCGATTTCTGGGACAAGCCCTGAACATGCCGATGGGAGTTGGAAGGTGGTGACACGGGAGGTCAGCTCCGTGTCGCAATCCACCGCACCCCACTGCTACGGGATCTCTCCCCGGCACCTCTGCCGACCGGCACATCACCCCAGTACCACACATACACCAATTGCGGAGCACCTGTGTCCACCGAACCTTGAGATCTCTTGGCGTTGAACAGAATCCAGTCAGACCCCAGGCTTGCAGGTTAACCAGCTAGTGAACAGACCAAGCAAGCTCACTCCTACAACTTTCAAAAGACTGCCCTAGCCTCTCGGGAGTCCAAGGCAACTTCGTGCAGTAAATTTTCAGTTGTTTGCGTTCGTTCAACCGATCGGACTTGCGGGCTCGGAAGCTGCCCAGGGACTGAGGTGAGTCCCATCAGATTGGATGCGTAAGTATTACAAACTCCTTTCGCAAGACAATCCTGCTTCGTGTTTCTGCGACATTGCGAAGTCCCACCTCCGATCTCATGACAGCTGGTTGATATTGATAATACCCATCTAGACGGGACATGTCTTGAGGCGCCCAAGTGGTTCATGTACGTGCAATTACTCTAAGCCCTTGAAATTAAATGTCTTCCTCGCACGGCCGACGACCGTGTGTCTTTCAGACCCCATTTTTCAGGCGGGTGGAGTCAAGGTTTGTTGCCCGCCGTGGCCGCTTACGGACGGGCTTCAACTGAGTGCAGCGGGATTCTGCGAATGCTGCACTAAGATGCTGTTCCGTATTCTGTCTGCCCAATCAAGATTAATGCCAAACGATATGAATGCACCTGCCTGACTTTTCATTTGGGGTTGCAGCTAGGATATTCCTTTTCCGTCGGTCAGGTGGCCTGGTGGCGGACACCTGTCAAAGCGGAGTTGTCCGTTCCAAGCCGTTTCACTGCCGACTGGTTCCTCCAGCCGCAAGATTTTGGGCAAAAACACCAGAAAGTCACGACGTCAGATCGTGTAATCACACCAGGATGGATGACCCACATCCCGCCGTCCTAATTCGCCGCTGGATAGAGGTGACTCCCTTCTTAATCTGCCACCTTGCCTTAGCTTGCGGTGTTTGTGCCACAACTAAAACGCTACGATTAATGGAGATATCCGCATCGCCAAGAAGCATGCTGCAAAGGTTAGGTATGGAAGGTACACTGCGGTGTTTGTGCCTCAACCAAAACGCCATGATTAATTGAGAGATCCATATCTCCAGGAATCATATGGAAGGTACAATCTACAGAACGTAGAATCTTCAGGTAGGAACGAGTAAGTGGGAGAACCTTGTGATCCACTCGGAGCTCCCTTCGATACACTTTCTTCACCTTCTGTGGATGCACCAGCTGGAGGAAGCGGCGATAATCTCGCAGTCAATGGGTATATCTGGACGGTTAGCTACGGCCACTTGCATGTCTGTTCACAAGTTTGAGAAGCAGCATCTCTGAGGCCACAAAAATCGCATTACATCCCCCCTGATATTGAACTGTTCAATTTCCCGTCACTATCTGGTGTGCTGGTCAACAATTAGACCATCCCAAGCAGGTTTTACCTCCATTCGTGCCTGTTCCCCCAAGGGCAGGATCGAGTGATACGCCTCTGTCTGCCCCCCCATATTCCTTCCAGTTTGACTTTTTGTCGCCCATCAACCTATGGTCCGAACATCGCTTTACTTGGGTACCTGCCTGAATCACCCCCAACTGACAATCGCTGATTTCTCGGGTGGGCGAAACGAGCGTTTATATCGCTTTCCATTAGCGAGTGGGCCGCGGAACCCCCCTTACCTGCCCCTCGAACACCATTGAATCTAACGTTGACTACTTATATTTCGTTGGATCTGCTCCGGAGGAAGACCTACTTTCGACCCGCAGAGATTTGTGTGCCAGTTTGATCAAGCTTCCCCACAACATTGTCCCCGTCCCTACCTTTCTTACCATTCCCGGTACCCTCAAGCTTCAGCCTGATATCGGGCGCAGCTAGTAGCAGGTGACGAAGCTCCGCCTGTGCCTCAGTCCGCACTTCCTATATTGACTTGGTTAATATCAATACATATTTCATCTACACGACCAAACTTCAACACGTGTCTGGGGACCAGCAGATCAGAAGAAGGGGAAGCAGTGTGTAGCCCTGACAGGTGTATCACTCGCCACGGGCTCTGAGTCAAACGCCGGGATTGCCCCCCAGGCTGATTGCATTGGACCGAGATATTCGTACCGCAGAGGGCCCGCGCAAGGCTCGCAAGAGGAGGACACAATGGCGCCGTCCTTCCCATCCCTGTCAACCCTTGGCTCGTCCTACAAGAGGTCTCACGCCCCTCCCGCTCCCGCCGATACCTTCACAACATCGTTCCTATTGGGGAACCTGCACTGCCCCACCTGTGTCTTTAATATCAAGGCGGTCCTGCGGGCAGCGTGCAGAGACCATATCCAATGGGTCTCCCCAAACATCGTCACCTCAGTCGTGACTGTGGAACACGATTCAGCCGCCTCGATAGCTACAATGGCTGCCGAGCTGAAGCAGGCCGGCTTTGAGGTGTGTGGTGTGACGTCGACCTTTGGCGAGTCCGAGGATGTCGTCGAGCAGTACGATAGCAGCAACAGCCCGGACACGAGGAGGTCAGATGGGAAGGGGAAGACGGTTATAAACCAGCCTTCTTCCACGCTGTCGGGCCGGATCCTGCACACCTTCAGGTCCTCACCAACCGACCACTCGGCCCAATCAGATGCCCACCTGAGGAATTGCCAGGAGTGCCGCAAACAGAAGGAAGCAGAGTCGACTGCCTCAGTAACGCCCGCAACAGCCCCAGACGCCCTTGCTACCGTCACCGCCGGTTCACCATCGTCCCTTTCAACAACACCCCCAAGCGTCCCAACCCTGAAGGGCCAGGAGGGCTCGGCTTCCACATCGGCCCCCATAATGTCGGCCAAATCCCTCGTCACCGTCGACACCGAGGAGCGGCCGAAATGGCGCGCCAACATTGCCGTCGGCGGCATGACGTGCGCGGCGTGCTCCAACACCATCACAAATGAGCTCAGCAAACGGAGCTGGATCGACAAGGTCGCTGTGAACCTCATAACCAACAGCGCGGCTGTCGACTTCTTCGACGAGGAGAGCAAGGCGGCAGACATCGCCGAGGCCATCGAGGACCTTGGATACGACGCCACCATCGACAGCGTGGTCAACCTCGCTGAGCAGGACGGCGTGGAGCGGGACCAGCAGCTCCAAGAACGCACCGTCGAGATCGCGGTCGAGGGCATGTACTGCGAGCACTGCCCCGGGCGGGTCGTGCGGAGCCTCGCGGCCTTCCAGCAGCGGCAGTACCAGCTCCGCGTCGACAGGGAGCCCACACGCCAGAAGCCGATCCTCAAGGTCACATACGTGCCCCAGGCCCCCGTCTTCACGGTCCGCCAGATCCTCGCCGCCGTCGAGGCGGGAGACCAGTCCTTCAGCGCCGAGATACACCACCCGCCCACGCTGGAGGAGCGCTCCAAGCAGATCCAACACAAGCACCAGCTGCAGATTCTATGGCGCGTCATCTTCACCGGCGTGGTGTGCATCCCGACCTTTGTGCTGGGCATCGTCTACATGTCGCTCATCCCGGAGGGGAACAGGGATAAGCACCACCTCATGCTGCCGTGGACCAGCGGCATCAGCAGGCTGCAGATGGCACTGTTCGTCATGGCGACGCCCGTCTACTTCTGCGCCGCCGATGTCTTCCACGTCAGGGCGTTCAAGGAGATCTGGACGCTCTGGAGGCCCGGGTCTAGGACGCCCTTCCTCCAGCGCTTCTACCGCTTCGGCAGTATGAACACGCTCATGAGCCTGGGGACGACGATCGCGTACGTCAGCTCCACGAGCCAGCTCGTCGCCGCGGCGGTGCACAGGCCGAAGGAGGTCAGCGACTCCAACTTCTACTTCGATGCCGTGGTGTTCCTCACTTTCTTCCTCCTGGTGGGGAGGCTGATCGAGTCGTACAGCAAGGCCAAGACTGGGAACGCAGTCGAGGCGCTTGGTAAGCTGAGGCCGACAACTGCGATCCTCGTCGAGCGGCCTGCGGGAGTCGGCAACGCCGTGAAGAAGGGCGACAGCGGCGAGGCGGCGCTGGAGGACAAGGTCGTCAAGACCGACCTTCTCGACTTCGGCGACGTCGTCCGCGTGCCGCACGGCAACTCGCCTCCCGCCGACGGCGTCGTGGTGCAGGGCCAGTCGAGCTTCGACGAGAGCAGCCTGACGGGCGAGTCGAAACCCATCAAGAAGGGCGTCGGGGACCAGGTCTTCGCGGGCACGGTCAACAAGGACGGGCCACTCCTGGTACGCATCACGGGCGTGTCGGGCCACTCGATGCTGGACCAGATCGTGCGCATAGTGAGGGAGGGCCAGACGAAGCGGGCGCCGCTGGAGCAGTTCGCCGACGTGCTCACGACGTACTTCGTGCCGTGCGTCACGCTCGTCGCCATTGCGACGTGGGCCGTCTGGCTCTCGCTCGGCTTCACGGGCGTCATCCAGGACCACTTCCTGGACGTGACCTCGGGCGGCTGGGTCGCCTTCTCGCTGCAGTTCGCCATCGCCGTCTTCGTCGTCGCCTGCCCCTGCGGCATCGCCCTCGCCGCCCCGACGGCCATCTTCGTGGGCGGCGGGCTGGCCGCGCGCCACGGCATCCTCGCCAAGGGGGGCGGCCTGGCCTTCGAGACGGCGAGCCGGACAGACTGCGTCGTGTTCGACAAGACGGGGACGCTGACCGTCGGCGGGGAGCCCAAGATCACGGACTCAAGGTTCTTTGTCGGCGACGAGGGGCAGGAAGACAGCGGCGAGTCCGAGGACCGGACTAGGACCACCCTCCTCGCGGCGCTCAAGGCCGTTGAGGAGAACAGCAGCCACACGATAGCCAAGGCGATTGTGTCGTTCTGCACGGCGCACTCCCCGCATTCGGGCGGCAGGGTTGAGGATCTTCAGGAAATACCCGGGAAGGGGATGAGAGCCATCTTCTCGCCCGCCGTTGATGGTGGCCCAGGGGCTGACGGCGGTGATGGCGGCGGCGCCTTTGAGATCGTCATAGGCAATAAAGCGCTAATGGAGGAGTTCGGCGCCGCTGTCCCCGACGGGCTGGGCGAGACGTTGGGGGAGTGGACCGCGGCTGCCAAGTCCGTTGCGCTTGCAGCGACCAGGCCGGCCGTCTCCGGCTCCCCACCACTCACGAAAGTGGAGAACGGCGGTGCTTCTCCCGAGAATATATCCCCACCAAGCCCTAACGATCGGCAATACACTGTCACCGCGGCCCTGGCCATCTCGGACCCGATTCGGCCCGAGGCGGCGGCCGTCATCGCCGCGCTGAAGCACCGCGGGGTGGGCGTGTACATGCTCTCGGGCGACAACGTGGCCACGGCGCGGGCGGTCGGCTCGATGCTCGGGATAGAGGCCGAGCACGTCCTGGCCGAGGTGCTGCCCGCGCAGAAGGCGGAGAAGATCAAGTACCTGCAGAGCACGCTCAAGGCGGGCGGCGAGTCAGAGGGGAGGAAGAGGAGGAACAAGAACAAGATGACGGGCCGTAGGGCCATCGTCGCCATGGTGGGGGACGGCGTGAACGACGCGCCCGCACTCACGCAGGCCGACGTGGGCGTGGCCGTCGGGTCCGGGTCGGACGTGGCCATCTCGAGCGCGGGTTTCGTGCTCGTCAAGAGCGACCTGCGGAACGTTGTGACGCTGCTGGAGCTGTCCAAGGCCGTGTTCCGGCGCATCAAGTTCAACTTCGGCTGGGCGCTCGTCTACAACCTGGTCGCCCTGCCCGTCGCGGCGGGCGTCTTCTACCCGATCGTCACGCCCAGGGGCCAGCACATCCGACTCGATCCCGTGTGGGCGGCCCTGGCCATGGCGCTAAGCAGCATCAGCGTTGTGCTGAGCTCGCTGGCGCTGAGGTCGAGGTGGTGGGTCGTCGGGTTCAGGGCCTCTGCCGTTGCCGTCGACAATGCGGGTGGTGGCGATGGCAGGCCTGGCAGCCAAGGGGAGGATCTGACTGGCGTGGTGGTTTCCAGTGAGGTCGAGGAGGTGAAGATTTAGGGGCTTCTCAAGTGCTATCGCATCTGGGTTCGTGAGAAGCGGAGTCTGGAACTGTGAACCTGGGGTGCTCGAGGGTTCTTCTGGTCGCTTGGGCGCCGAAAAAAAAAATGTTTTCACTACCTACCTAGTTTCCACCAAGTCATTCATCTTTAAGAGCGTTCCCTACTTGATTATTACTTCCTCGTAGCACATCAATAGTGTTGTTCGTCAATATGCTCGGTTGCGGAGTAGTACTGAGCGACGTAAGCAGTTTGCACGATCTCCCTGATGCTGTGATCAACAGTCAATTGCTGGGCCTGTCTTGCACCTAGTGGCTGTTTAGATGGGAGTGTATCCATATGCTGTCCGAAGTTGACATCTATCCTTCGAATGGACAAATGCTGAGGTTTGGTCTTCATGGCTTGGGGGATGGATATTTTTAATGGAACGGACGGCGAGTCGTCTTGGACATCTACAAGCAAAACCGCATCCCCGACCAACAAGGGCCAGGAAACGAGCAAGCTAGTAACAAATTATGGTCTCGCGTTCTTCTCCACTCCAAATCTCATCATAGCCTCATAGGTCGAAGCTGCGCTTGGTTCTCGGCGCATGCGCCAGAGATGGACAGGTAATAAATATCTATCGCTCCTTTACGAATCCAAACTGACTCCAAGCAGTAATGACGAACCACCGACGGCTCCACAGCCATCGCCTGGAGACATTGATGTGCCCGACTCAAACGAGGTGTACGAAGAGATTGATGGGAGATTTGGATTCAGCGGAACAGCCATAGTATATCGCATTGGCGAAAATATATACCATGCAAAGTTGCTAGGCCGCGTCTCCTCCCCCTCCGACATCAAGCTGGATCATCTCTCGAATAGCACCCTAACACCTCCCTCGGCGTACTGCCCGCCATTCTCATCAGAGTTCACCCCCCTGGTGCCGAACCCTCTGCCTCCTGATGCTTACGTCAAAACGCCCCGGCTCTGTTCTTACGACCACATCCGCCAGGGTCCTCGATCGAATGATATCGCAGACACCATCCTCAACGAGGTGAAAGTATACGAAATTTAAAAGCAGCACCCACACCCCAATATTGCCAAGTACCACAGCTGCTAGGTGCTTAACGGAAGGATCACTGGTATAAGCTTCCCCAAGTACCCCACGACACTGCAGCAAACCCGTCAACCCAGGCAGTCTTTTAAAAGAAATCACGGCTCAGCCATGACAGCGCGGAGGACTATGGAAAAGCTCGAGGGTATTAAGAATGGTATCCGACATCTCCATTCTCTAGGGCTCGTTCATAACGGCATTACCCCGGCCAATATCATGCTCAACGCTGGTACGCCAATCATTATCGACTTCGGATCTTGTCGTAGGGAAGGCGCCAGCTTGGAAGATGTTGGCCGAACCTACGAGTGGTATGATGAGAACGCCCAGACCTCGCTTCTAAAGAACGACCTGGACGCGTTGGAGGAGATTCGGGTCTGGTTGGGTGCAAGCTTGGATAAGTTTCAATTCGACGAGTAGAGCTATCTTCTGTGTGCAGGCGGAAATACTGCTGCTTGTCATGTCGACATAATGACCTCCTTAAGTGCTCTCTCGATACCCTTATTTTCCTGCTTGGCTTTCTGCCACCAGCCACTGCCTATATTCGTCCTATCGAGCCTATTTTGAGAGTAGCGTAGTCCAAATGAGGTTGCCGGTGAAGCAAACTACTGTGGGTATGTGTGCGTGATGGTTAAGACGGGAGAAGAGCTTCGATCAGGTGCCTTGGAACGGCTTTTGCCCCAGAATGAGGTAACCGCCACGGAATCCGTGTGCTTGACGATAGCGTAACTTGTCGCTCAAAGGGTCGATTAAAGTGGATTGATTGGTTGATTCGATGCATAAATAATGAATTGAGACGAAGTAGTCGGGTTTGATCGTGATGGAAATCGTTGATGCTTCTGATCTCTTGCTCTCAGGTGTCTCCCAAAGGAAGGAAGAACCTACTCCCTTCATAAATCACCCCTGGGTTTAGAGGTCTAACCTTTCACGGAACTTGGTGTAGTTGGCTATCACACTCGGCTGTAATTGTAAAGTTGTTACCGATAGGTCGCTAGTTCGATTCTGGCAGTTCCGATCACTATTTTTACCCTTTTGTGATCTTCTTTTCATGATCTTCTCAGTTTCTCATCCTTCAGCAACTCCGATGCCCGCCCTTAACCTTTAACAGCTTAAATTTGATCGCCATCGCCAGGCTGCCATTTCATTTTCGGCACACTTTCAAACTCGGCCGTTTGAGGCTGATCAGTATGGCCCAATATTATGCTAGCTCACCCTCCATTTTCTTGAAATAGGGCACACCGGTCATTACAGGCCTCCCCCTCTGATCGAGCCACCCTGCCTCTGGCTACACCCTTTATCACGGGCGCAGGCTCAACGTCACCAATTAAGCTGAATTATTGCACGTCAATACTAACCATTCCGAGATTTTTATGATTTGTAGCTGAACTCCTTGACTACTGTCGCCGTCACAATCAAACGGCATCGATATTTTTCTACATCCAACCCTTGGTGGTGGCTGTTCTGCAGCCTGCAGGGCTGTGCTTGCTGGATACACGTCACATGTCCCTGACCGACTTCACACCATCAGGCTCCAGAGAGGTGCTATTACCCTCGCGACCAACCAGAAGTCCAGCCAATAGTGGCGCTCCCATTTCCGATTGTGTCATTCTTCATTGCTCGGCCGTAAAGCCTGGCTCTGCTGAAGGACTCAGCGGTCCTTCCCCCCCGCCCTTCCACCATTGACTTGAGCTGAGTCGCTCGGCACAACACCCAGGCGTGAACAGGTCGACGCCTTGGTCCGTAGGAAACGGCCACATATCAGCCAGCGTTTGAGAACCTCCCTCAGGGTCTTATCGGCCAGCCGATGCCCCTGTCTCTCGTGTTGTGACTAAACTGCTCAGAAGCGCACCTGCAATCGGCTGCGCCTGAAGATGTCATTCTGTATAGTTGGGCTGAGATGAGGCAACATCCACAAATGTGGCTTGCGGTACCATACTTGCTGCCTCCCAGTTTCCAATAATGAGACTCGTCAAAGGCATGCCCAGGCTATAACCGCTCCTTGCGTCTGTGGTTCCCGTCCTCCGTCTTCACGTCTCCCCCATCTCCTGTCTGCTGTACCTTGCTTGCTAGCACCAAGGCAATTCATCGCGCTTTGGTAGGCACACACTATCAGCGCCCCTGGGTACCTACGGAGGTAGGCGCCTGCAAAGATACACCCCGGTGATTCTGCCGATGAATTCCTTGCCCGGAAACTTGCCCGGAAACTATGGGCTTTGCCTTAGAGCCCCCAGCTCCGAGGCGGCATTGCGGTCCCGCATTCAAGCCGAGTATGTTCTTCCTTCCCTCGAAGCTCGGATAATTCTGGCATATGTACCCATGAACTTGGATATTACTCTGGCCACAACATCACCTTGGCTGACTTGCAATCCTTTACTTCCTTAAGTATTGTCTTCATCCACGGCATCAATGGGGACCCGGCCAGAACGTGGGTACACGAAGATCAAGATGGGAAGGTGGACTGGACTGCCGACCACGGGTTCCTTCCCTCCCGGTTCCCGCTGGCACGAATCTTCACCTTCAAATGGAACGCCAGCGTTTTCCATTACTCTTCTGATGCGAACATCAAGCACATAGCCTCTAACCTGCTCTCCGAGCTGGAAAAGTGGAGGACATCGCATGAGGAGAAGTATCGGAAGCTCATTTTCGTCTGCCACAGCCTAGGCGGCCTTGTTGTGCAGCGGGCGCTCAGGCTTGATGCTTCCATTAGTCCTGAGCGGAAGCTTCTTCAAGACTCGACCATTGGCATCATCTTTCTTGCCACCCCTCATGGCGGTTCGAACCTAGCAACGGTTGCATCCAAGCTGCTGTGGCTCACAGATTCACCCAAGTCGCTAGTCAAGCTCTTGTCTACCGGCTCCATTCCTCTGACGAAGGTGACGACCAAGTTTACGAGGTACTACTACGGTGGGTTAATGTCTCTACCTACCCTCCACTGTCTCCACTGCCCCGTATAGTTTCACCATGACCGTGACAGCTACCTCCCAGATAGTACGATACTAATGAAACCCAGAACGAAGGACTGACCCCTCCCGAGCCCTATCCATCGTGAGCTTTGGCGAGAAGCATCGCACTCCTGCGGGACTCTTCAAGGTGCAGGTTGTGCCGCTCGATCGGGCAAAGCTCAACGTGACTGGAGAGATCTTCGAGCCCGTACCCAAGGATCATCGGTCGATTGCTCGGTTCAAGCATCACAACGATCCGGTGCTGAACACTATCATTCACCACCTGCAGAAGTTCATCAACCAGCAGGGACCCGTAGTTCCTCCTCCACCGGCCCTGAGCATCCAACGTAAGTCAATTCTTGAATTCTTTTGACCCCCTTCGTCGGCCCATCCATGCCAAACCCCTCACTCCCTTCTAACATCCTTCCAGCCAGGATCCACCACATACCAATGAGCGTAGAGCAGTTTTGCGGCCAAGACAACTACCTAAAGCAGATCTACGACCTACTCTCGGGCCCAGACACGGATAAGCACCTTACGGTCTGGGGACAGAGAGGCATCGGCAAGACCGAGCTTGTCCTGCACTATGCCATCGAGCACCGGCATGAATACGACACCATAAAATGGTTCGACGCCAGTGACGAACAGACCCTCAGATTACAGCTAGAGACCTTCTACGACTTCCTCAGCGCCGAGCAGAACCTTTCGCTCCAGCGGTTGTCCGCAAGGAACCGCAACAACAAGTGCCAGACCATCATCGAGTGGCTCCACGATCAGGAGAGATGCCTGATCGTCTACGATAACGTTGACCCTGCTAGTGGGTTTGACCTGCGGCGGTACTTCCCGCAGCAGTGCGCCGCCCATCGCATTGTGATCGGGCCCAATTCCTCCACTTGCTCGTTAGGAAACATCGACGTCGAGGTTTGCCCCATGTCGTTGGGCGACTCCGTTTCCATGTTCCTGAAACTGTCAGGCGCCGGCGGGGATGAGAGGTCGTTGGAGGTCCTGGAGGTTGTGCAACAGATCGTCGAGGAGCTGGATCGGACCCCGTTCCACCTCGCGCTGGCGGCCCAGAATTTCCGGGCATCACAGCCTTCGTTCAGTGCGTTTCTCGAGCGGCTTAAGAAGGAGAATCAGGATCCGCGCATCCATGAGGCCCAGCTTGTGGCGGGTGATGGATCGACGATCTGGTCAATGGCCTTTAACAGGGTCAAGGCTAGGGAGTCATCGCTGATGCTGCTCAATCTCTTTGCGATGCTGGATGGGTTTGACATTCAGTCAAACGTGTGCGTCATTTGTTATCTCATACCCTCCTCTCTACCATTTCCCACACCATCCCATTGCAAAGCAATCCGAGGGATTATGACTGACATCGAGTCATTCCTCGCAGCCTGGAACGATTCGGCGAGGCGGTCCGGCGGTGGAATCCCCTTGGGGATGAAGTTTTGAAGACACCCGAAGAGGACGGCGTGGACGGCGAACTCATCAAACTTCTAGGAAACGACGCCGCCTTCGAATCCGCCCTACAACCACTGATCGATGCGACCTTCGTCCGCCGCCATCGGTCCGGCCGCAACAAGAGTCGGATTGAAATGCGACCATTAGTCCAGCAGTTTGTCCTCCGTATGATGTCGCCTGAGGAGCGGCTAGAGTGGACCAAGAAGCTGATCCGGCTTATCAGCCACGCGGTTCCCGAGGACAACTGCCTTGAAGTGCGCAACCCGCAGGCCCTGTGGCCATGCCTGATCCCGCATGTGCTCAAGTGCCATAGGGTGGCCAAGAGCTACTCAGCGCACAGCATTGGGAGCCTCGAGGAAGTACACCAACCTCTTGTGTTTCTGCTGCTTTCAAGTGTCGGGCTTTCGCCTGAGGATGACCGGGGTCTCCTAAGCCTCACTGACTCACTACTGCGCTATCGGGCAACCATCGCGCAAGTTTGCCAAGCTGCGAAGTGGCGGTCGTACTTGTGAGTTCAATCCAAAATAATAATAATAAAAATTGAAAGAAACTCCTTCGATGTTACTGACGCGCCCTCTTGACACCATAGCCTTTACTTCGAGGACGGACGAAAGAACGACGCAGAGAAGCTCCTGGCAAAAGTTCAAGCTAGCCAGCATGCGGCGGTCCGGAACGACCCCTCCCTCGACACTCCTCAAAACAACGCGGCGCTGGCAGATGTGATCCTCCACTGGGCCCAGTGCCTCTTTGATCAGAAAAACTACTCCCTCGCCCGCAGCGTGCTCAAATCTTGGACCCACACCTCCGAATCCAAGCTCGAGCTGAGGTTCAAGAGGCTGATCGACACGGCTCTGTGCAAGATACTCATCTTCCAGGAGGAGTATGATGATGCCATGCGCGGGCTCGAGGGGGTTCTTGCGCAAGCGGATCCTGTTGGATGTCCGATCAGGGATCTGGATGAGTACCGATGGGTGACGGTGATTTTGGGCCAGCTGTGCTGCAAGAAGAGGGAGTACGCGCGCGCGCTCGAGATCGTCAGGCCGTGGATGCAGCGGTACCTGGCCGAGAAGCGGGTGGGGGAGTTCTTCACCACGGACTGCAGGCTCATCTACTGCGAAGCGCTGATGTACCTCGGCTCCGGGCGACGGGCGGAGCTCGACGCGGAGCTGGAGACGCTGGATCGTGACCTGCAGCTTCCGGAGCAAAAGGGCAACCCCAGGGCGGTGTCACAGCTCCTGGCCACGAGAAGACTGAAAGCCAGAGCGTTTTATGTGCGGGGGCGCTGGGCTGCCTCTGCGAACGCGTGGAGGATCGGGACGCTGGGGTTGCTGGGAATTGGGGAGAATGATCTCACAGCTGAGGACCCGCTGCCGGGCCTGCCCCTATCAAAGAAAGTGGTGGGGGCTACGCCGAGCGGGGCTGGTGGTGGAGGAAGCGGCGGTGGTGGTGGTGGAAGCGGCAACGGCGATGGCAGCGACGTGCACGCGTATGAGGTTGCCGAGGCCGTCATATCCCTCGCTTTGGCGTATCTTCGGCTCGGGGACTACCCCCGAGCTGTGAGGTACTGGGACCTGGCGCATTGCAACCCGCTCTACCTCGAGTTCCCCAGCGCCGAGATCGACTACTCTGAGTGGCTTGACTTCGTGCGGAGCGAATTTGATGTGGCGCGGCGCTTGTATAAGGAGGATGAGGGAAGCAGGATGTGGTGGCGTTGGCCTTGGGGTAAAGAGGCGAGGGAAAGGGAGAGGCGGAGAAGAAGGAGCTCGAGCGGGGAGGACGGGGAAACCCCGGTGATTTCGGCTGGTGGCGGTGCTCGGAGCCAAATGGAGGATGTCGGGGAGTATCCGACTAGGCCTACCGGAGGATCCACCCGTACCCCACGCCTGCACAGCAGGGAGTCGAAAGAGGAGACAGTCGAAACGACTGCGTGAGAATGGGATGGCTGGGGTTGAAAAGGCAGACATATGGCTCTCTTGGCGATCTCGCCCGGGTCACCACTCACCTGCATCCGGCCGAGACTGCATCCTTCAACCTGGTTGATGGGCGGACCCACCACGACCAGCACTCCCGGTCGTCCTCCCACCGGTGGGTGTGCCTGTTCGAGCGTCATTCAGCGCTGAACTTTTCTCAGTCAGCCTGGTGTTCTTTGGCCATGCGACACCTGGCCTACGGAGTGCGTTCCTCTTGTACCATCGCGAACTGGCATCCTCACATCATACCTGGATCGTTGACACGAACTTCCACCAACAATACTATCTGTGAGTACCCTATTTCCTGGAGGGAAAACACAACACATCAGAGTAGTACTGACTAGTGGCTATCAAGCGATCGTTCTTGGACAGCAGTGGAACGCGAGTTCACACGAGATTCGGTTCGAGTACAAGCAGATGGCAGATGAGCCTAGGACTGGTGATCAGCGGGGATGATCTACGGCGTCATATGGCAGCAATGTATTTCGGCTCAGGTGAGCGGAGAGGGTATTGGTATCGGGCGTAGTATGTTCTGCCCTACGCACACGTGACAAGCAGGGCGCGAGTCAAATAGGGCAAAAACTCACGATAGCAAGGGGCATCCATGTGGTGGGCAGGAGGATAGGCAGGGGTATAGCCTTTCGGAATGCTTTCCCTTGCCCTAGACTCCCTTTTATGTGGGATATCCCACTTGTCCTTGCCTACATCCAGATGTGAATGTGCTTCATCACGCGGATTATTCTATCGGCGAGAACCATCAGCGAGGAAAAATAAAACAAGAGGTAACGTCAGTTTATGCCATGTACTCGCTGCCTGTGCCATATCTGCGATATTCCTTTTCACATGTTGCTCTGGGGTTGCTTTACCAAGATCCGCCCCCAGATACAAGGTGAATATATTTTCCTGTCTTATCATACAAGTGGCCCTCCGTAGTGGCCCTCCCTAACTCGATTAACATTATCCAGGCTGACCTCAGTCTCGATTAAATCCTCAACCCGCCGTCGGCGTCTCCCCGCCAGCGCTCCGGCTCTCAGGCCGCGACGACGCGGCGTTGGAGTGAGCCGTCCCCGGCCTGCTGCCGAGGCCCCGCCGGAGCTTCTTGGTGCCCTTGGTGTCGAAGAGGGACTTGACGCGCCTCAGCCGGGCCCAGCGCTCCTTGTCCTTGAGGTTGCGGGCCGCCTCGTCCAGCTCGCCCTCGCCCTCCCCGTCCTGCTCGACGCCGTCCGGGCCGAGGAGGAGCGGCGGCGGCGGCTGCAGGGCGCCCGCCCCCGACGTGCTGGGTCGCACGGGGGTTCCCGGCCCCCCCGCCACCGCCGCGTCGTGGTCGTCGTCGTTGTTGTTGTTGTTGTTGTTGTTCGTCTGCCGGGCCGGCTGGCCGCCCACGCTCTTGGAGCCCTTGTGGCCGAAGACGCGCGTGCCCAGGCCGCCGCCGCCGTTGGTGCGGTTGCGCAGGAAGGCGTCGTTGCGGATCACCTGGACGAGCACCTCCCAGCCCGCCGGGTTCGCCGAGGAAGCCGATCCCCCGTTCTTTGTGTTGCCCCGCCTCGAGGGGGCGAGGGCGGCAGCACCAGCGCCACCGCCGCCCGGGTTGCGCTGCACGTCGCCGTTCTTCCAGGGGCAGAAGAAGCGGTGCTCGCGCAGCGGGTCGAGGTGGTCCATCATGGCGGGGACCAGGACCGCGCCCGTGTCTGGGTCGACCTCCTTGCTCTTGAACATCCAGAGGCCCAGCCGGCGGAGGCACGAGTGGCACGACGCCGAGTTGGGCACAGCGCCGATGCGCGCGCTCGTGAGACCCTGCCACCCCATCAGGGCCAGGCCGAGGGCGGCGCGGTCCGGGCTGCTCGGGTTCGTGGGCGGCGAGGCCGGTTCGGTGAAGAAGTTCGGTGGCAGGTCGCGGAGGGTGGCGTCTAGGTTGAGGGCCTCGGGGAGGCGGATGTTGAACTGGTAGGGGAGGAAAGCTTGGCGGGCGCAGAGCTCGTCGTATCGTTGGCGTAGGGAGTCGAGCGCTTGTTTGGGGTTTGCCAGGGGGAGGCGAATCAGGTGGTCTGGCGGCGGTAAGTAGGGTTAGTTTGTATAGCCCGGCCAAATGCATCATGAGAAGAAGCCTTGAAAAACATACCATCGCTGCCTCGTTTTCGCCATAGACAGTCCTCCTGGTGCGAAGTGACCATCAACTCGACGTACTTCTCCACCAGGGCCTCCTCGATCTCGGAAGCCACTAGCACGGGCACCTCCTTTCCATTCACCTCCCTCCGGTTCAGCTTAACAACGATCTCTTTGTTGCACAGAGTACACCGCAGCCTCTCCTTCCCTTGGCAGACCCATCCCCGCTTCGCCCATTCGATCTCGTTGACAGGGTCAGGTTTCGGCGTCCAGTCTGTGATCTCCTGGAACGTGGCCAGTCTCCTCAGGAGCTGGTCTCGGTCTCCCGGGCAGTACCTCGGCGTGGGCAAGCTGCCCTGGTCTTGGCCCCGAGGGCCGCTCGTCTTCCTCAGGACGACGGTCGGGAGGCCCGATTTGTTTGGATGTGGAGGAGTTGTCTCTGAGCCATCACGAGTCGCAACTGCGTTGGGCGCGCCAACCCTGCGGCGCTTAAGAAAGTCACCGGAGAGAAAAGGCATCGTGGGATCAGGTGCATTTGCGGATGCGCGACTGGTAGTGGAGGTGAGAGGAGCACCAGCACCGAAGGAAGAAACAGCGGCAGGCGGGTTATTAGTATCCGAGGATGAAACGGATGGTGTAGATCTCGCGCCAATCCCTTGCAGCAGGGCGTTGAATTTGCGCTTGGTGGCATTCATGGTGGCGGCTCCCCTTTCTCCTTTTGTGTCTAGTTGATGACGGCTTGTTGTTTGACTTGTTTGAACTGTGTTGTTCCGTTCATTCCCTTTTTTTAGCCGCCCTGCGAGCTTTGGGTCGCCAGTCACACCCTCCAATCCAACGTGGGAAATTTGTTGACCGGGGGGGGAGAGGATTGACAATGAAGAAGGGGGGAGAGCTTATATCCGTACGCAGTAGGCTGTTGGATCGCCTCCACGGGAAAGGTCACACACTAGAGATGCGAGTGTACAATTAAAACCCTCAAATCGTTGCAAGCTTTGGGATATTCTAACTTTGAGACGGAATGGTCGAATATTTGCTGGATTGAGAACAAACTTGACGCCAAGTCGCCAACACCTTTGTTGCCATGCATCACCCTATACGACGCAGACGCAGCCTAGGGATTCCCAGACCCACTTGGTCAGGGACGCTACTACTAGTCTAGCTGTTTACCGTCTGTCTGGCAGCTGTGGAGAACTGTGCTCTGTGATATTGATCCATTGGACGCCGGCAAAACGAACAAGGTGGTGGGGTTCTGACGACAAGAGCACTCAATAATGGTGGGGTGTTTGCAGTCCTTTACAGTGAACTGACGGAACAGGACACGGCACAGAAAGTTCAGTGTGCTCGTTTCCGTAACAGTGTACTGTTTTTAAAGCCAGCCTTGCGGGTGAATTTGAGCAGTTTTCTCGGGCTATAAAGCCAACCAGTGGTGACTCAACTGGGCCATTCTTTATTTCCTTCTACAAGGTCGTGACATGCAGCAGGAAGGACGGCGCATTCACCCCAGATCTGTTCTCCTCGGCTCCATCACCGTCTTAACACTGGCTTTCATCCTTTCTAGAGCTCTCCCTCGGCTCTTTCTCGTCGCCCCCCAAGTCCGCCCTCTCCAGTCCCAGGCAGTGCCAAAAATGACCCAATACGCCAAGGAGCTCGAGGTCGCCCAGCTGGCCGTCCAGCGGGCCGCCATCCTCACCAAGCGAGTCTTCCACGAGAAGGCCAAGGGGACTGTCTCCAAAGACGACAAGTCTCCTGTCACCATTGGCGATTTCGGGGCCCAGGCGCTCATCATCAGCGCCCTCAAGGCAAACTTCCCCGAGGATGAGATCGTCGCCGAGGAGGAGGCTGATACCCTCCGTGAGGATGAGAAGCTCAAGGAGACTATCTGGGAGCTGGTCAGGCCGACAGAGCTAGACGATGCGGCCGCAGAAGAGCTTCTGGGCGGGTCTATCAAGGATGTGAACGCCATGCTGGACATCATCGACCAGGGCAAGAGCAAAGGGGGCTCCAAGGGCAGGATATGGGCCATCGACCCCATCGACGGCACCAAGGGCTTCCTAAGGGGTGGTCAATACGCCGTCTGCCTGGGTCTGATGGTCGACGGGGACGTCAAAGTCGGCGTGCTGGGCTGCCCTAACCTCCCCGTCGACGACTCCGCCCCGCTGACGGCCGACATCGGCGCCAACCAGACGGACGAGGGGAGAGGCGTGCTCTTCTCCGCCGTGCAGGGCCAGGGGGCGCAGAGCAGGCCCCTGACCAAGTCCGGTCTGTCCCCGCAGGCCAAGGCCATCTCGATGAGGCCGCTCGCGGACATGGCCAGCGCCACCTTCTGCGAGAGCGTCGAGGCCGGCCACTCGTCCCAGGGCGAGGCGGCGCAGATCGCACAGAAGCTGGGCATCACGAGCCCGAGCGTCAGGATGGACTCGCAGGCCAAGTACGGCTCCATCGCCAGGGGGGCGGGCGATATCTACCTCCGCCTGCCGGTGTCGGCCACGTACCAGGAGAAGATCTGGGACCACGCCGCCGGGGACCTCATCGTGCGGGAGGCGGGCGGGGAGGTCACTGACACGAAGGGCAGCAGGTTGGACTTCAGCAGGGGGAGGACGCTCGCGGAGAACAAGGGCGTCGTTGCTGCCCCCGCTGCCGTGCATGGGCAAGTGTTGAAGGCAGTTCAGGAAGTGCTGTACAAGAAGTGATGGGAGCAGGCTCAGGTACCAAAAAAAAAAAAGGGCAGGAGAGAGTGGGAAATTTTAGCCGCCCAAAATACAGTATATATAGCACGTAAAACATACATCAGTCGGAGCTCCTCGGCCGAAAGGCAAACATAGATGTACAATAGGGCGTCTCGTGCAGCTGCCCCAGTGAAGCGAGCGAGGCCGAATCCCCGCCCCAGCTCCGACACGCAGCTCCATTCCCAAAAACCCTTCCCTGTCGCCTATTTGACCTTCTTCTGCTTGAGCTTGATGGTCTCGTCGTTGACGAAGATCCCCTTGCCCTTGTACGGCTCCGGCACGCGCCACTTGCGGCACCTGGCCGCGAACGACATGACCTCCTCCCTGTCGATGCCCTCGAGCAGCACCCTGGTCGGCTGTGGCGTGCTGGCCTTCATGCCCCTGGGCAGGCCCAGCTCGACCGGGTGGGAGAAGCCGAGCTTGAGGCAGACGAACTTCTGGCCGGGGTACTCCTCCACCGCGGGGCGCTCCTCGACCGTCGCTCGGTAGCCGATGCCCACCAGGCGGAGGACCGCTGTGTGGCCTTCCGAGACGCCGAGGATGTGTCGGTTGATGTAGGCCCATGTTGTTCCTGTGTTTTCAATGGTGGTGGGTGTGTTCTTGTTAGCTGTGTGTGCCGGTGGGCTGCTTGCGAGAACCTCGGCATGGGCTTTGGGATGCGTCTCCATACCCCACATCTCCCGCTGTTGTCTGACTTCCTTGTCCTCCACGCTCAGCGTTGCTTTTCTGGCCGCTACATCGTGGTCGATATTTATGTAGGATGGGACTTCGAGGTTGAGGCTACCTATCGTTTGTCGTCCATGGTCAGTCAGCCAGAAGTCCCCCGAACGCGAGGAGCCGTGTTGGCCGCACCTAAAGGTCCTGTGACCGTGACTGTTCTCTTTACGATCTTGAGGTACGTCGTCACATCCTTCTTCACCCTCGGCTCGCTGATTACGAGCTCTACCCCTGGTGGTATTGAGATCGGTGTTCGACCGAGCTTTGAATGTCTGCTGGTGGAGACGGAGAACGACCTCGTCAAAGTCTGAGAGGTGTGGAGGGCCGGCACAAGGAATCCAGGGAGAGATGTAGCTGTTGTAGGATCCACTGCCCTGGCCAGAGCCCTCCTGCTGCTTCGGGCGAACATGGTTGCTAGGCAATTGCTTGGGACATTCGTCGGGAGGCCCATCGCTATTGTTCACATCTGGTTTGACGATCCTTGGCTTGTATTTTTCCTCATGAAAAGTCATGTGATTTCGTGGAATTTTGGTGGGTACTGCCGGCGTTTTGCCGAGTTGCAAACGCGGGCACACGGTGAAGCTTCAAACGACATGGGACATGCCCCTTCCCAAATGGCCGGTGCTATCTCTTTCCAGTTAAAATCCAAATGTGGTCCCGCTGTTGTGATTCACCTACGGCCGTTGAACCAAGTCAGCAAGAGTTAGCCCGCTGCTGGAGGTAGGGAACGAATCTCGCAAATCTTTCACCCTCACCATCCTCGCCATCGTCATCACGAGTCTTGAGAACGGTGCCCATGCACAATAGTTTGGCACGGTTGCGACCCAAGTTCTTAACGTCATAGGACTTTGTTCCTCTTCAACTCGTCCCTTCGCTTATTTCTCGTCTGCGATACAGTCTACGCAGACTTTTTTCCTGATTCAGAGCGCCTTATTTGGTACTTTCACTGGTTGCCTTCCTGCCTCGAGGCATTCAATCATTTCCTTACCTCTACTCCGTTAATTTCTCCACGAGCAGTCCCGTCGTCCGGGTTCGAGTGATCGCCGTTCTCCTTACTTAATCTCATCGTTCGTTCCGCTATGCCTTAGACCTGCCACGCCATGCATCTACATCTCCACGGGACGAGGGCACGGCTCGCCCTAGTCTGGGTCCTGTTGATACCGCGAAGCGGCGGGTTCTCCTGGGGATCTAATGGAAAGCCGTCTCGGTGTAGGTGATCGTCTTAGAATCAAGTGAGTCCAGTCGAAAAGACGCTAACAGTACATTGCAGATGGAGGCAGAACGGTACCGTCCGTCAGCGGTAGCACCACCGAGACCTTCGAGAAGCCACAGAGATTACCACTGCCCGAAGTCTACGCTGCCGCCATACAGGAGCTCCAAGCGCTAGAGTCGGAGCCCCTCTGTCACAGAGTTGCCGCGAGGCTCCTCGTGAGCAACTGCCAGCTGCTGGAAGGGAAGGACGAGGCGTCAATCCTCACCGACAGTGGCAGGCAAATTCGCGACTTCGTCGACGCGTACGCTGCAAGCTTGGCCATCTGCGACCTGGAGAGAGGCAGCTTTCGGATTCCCCCAGCTTGTTCGCCGTTCAGAGAATCAGCTTTGGTTCAGCTTCCCTCTCAGAACGAGGCCATGCTACATGCATCTTCTGAGCAGATCAACGCTTGCCTTGCTGGACTTTCGGGGTCTGACTCGGCGTGGAACACATGGATTAGCTATCGTCACAAGGCATTGAGGTTTTGTGAAGCCGCGAGAGCAGACCAGGACAAAGGTGAGGTTTCGATGTGAGACTCGGCAGTATTGCATTTGTTGCTGACAGCTGCCTAGCGCAAAACATCCTTCTCTTCCAGCGGCTTGTCAGGGTGCTGGATAGCCTGGTCCAAGGTGTCGAAGCCGAACTCCAAAAACGCATGGATGAGTTAGATTTGAGAACGCGATTGGCTGGTCAAGCGATTGACCAGCTCAACCCAAAGCTCGAACGCCTTCGAGATGGACTCGCATATGTTGAGGATGCTCTCAACGGAAACCTGCGAGAAGCGATACGCAAATCGTCCGACACTGTCAACGCGGGCCTTAACGACGCGAACAGCCTACAACGGCTCCTCTCCCTCATGATGAAGACTATCCTAGAGAGCAACTCTCAAGTCGCGGCAGCGCACGAACATTCGATCGAGCTGGTGACAAGGAAGGCAGATGACATGAACCTCATAGTGACAGCAATGGCCACAGCCGTGACTTCTTCGGTTGCGTTGCAACAGCAGCTCGTAAGCACTCCTTACGGTGGGCCCATCTAGCCCGACTTCCATGCTGACCTTGCTACAGGAATTTTCTCGACTTCAAGCAGCGGAACTTGCGCAGCGGCAAGATTCAGTCGAACAAGTAAGTCGAAAGAGTTTTTTGGAGTTTCCCGAGTCAACCCAGTCGTGAGCACCAAGACAGTCGGTCAGGCTAACTCATTTTCGCGAATACCTAGGCGGTGGTCCGAGTTCTGAACATGACCGAGGACATCACCACCCGATACCACGCCGGTAATGCCCTCCTTGATCACTCGTACAACGTAACCATGGATATCAGGGGCGCACTCGAGGATGCAGCCGCCTCGGCCTCGATCGTACGCCAGTCGTTCATCTCACGGTCGGGCAACTGGCTCCCCTACTTCCTCTGGCCAGCCGCGGCTGTCATCATGGGCTCTTACGGCCTCCCGCCGTCCGCACTCCGGAACATTTGCCTGCTCGCTCTGGGCGAGACAGTTGGCCTGCTGGTTTCCTACTGGCATAGGTCTTCCGACATCCTTGACTATTTTGGCTATCATTTTCCCCACGCTCTTGGTAACATGTCGATGCCTTCACTCTGAGGGGTCGTTCTTGCATCTTTTTTTTCTTTGCCGTCCTCCTTGCTATTGCTACAGACGGACTTTGCTTCACTGGGAGTATATACCCATCGGTTTCTACATCTGAGCGGAGGGGTTGGCGTTATTTTGATTCTATCCTTACCGGGAAAGGAGCGTATCATTTCTTTTCTTGTTTTTCTTTTCCTTTTTTCTTCTTCTCTGAGTTCGGACGGTGGGAGATGGTGGGGAAAGATGGTGGCCGAGTGGTGCCCCTAAGTCTCTTTGCTAATTACAGAGGCCAAACACATTCTTGGCAACGATTTGCTGACCCCGGGATACCTGGTGTGGAGCCGGAAATATCACTTACGTACCCGCCTACCTATGGAGTAGTTATCTCGTTACCTACTCAACTATATAGACACTCGAATGTCTTTGGAATATCGGACAAGTGCGAATTCTCTCGTGTGCCTCCGTAATGTGATTCTTCAAACCCCAACCCGGAGCTGGAGGCGGAACCACAGAACCCATGAATATCCGGGAAGGTACGATTCTACTTGGGTGGGTAAGTAATCCGGCATATCACTACGGATCCAGAAAGCATGATCGCCATCAACGGGGTCGAAGTGACCGCGTTGCTCATATTCGGCTGTGTCACATATTCCCAGTTGCCCTGTAATTATTACCAGAATGAAGGGAGTTGTCCCGTAGAGCGGAGAAAGAATATCGGATAGGTATTTCGACTAATAGAAGTCTAGAGCTAATTACCGGCTTTTGAAAACTCACGTCCTTTACCGTTACCGGGACTCATATAACGACATTTATAAAATGATCTTCCAAGTGGCCTACTTACACCACGCAGAGACGAACTGGGTATCTTTACAACGTTTTCGCCAGTCTGTGTGTCTTCTTTGAACCAGCAGTTGACCCACATTACAACCTTCCGTTTGGGAGCGTCGCAATTCGCCAGCCACCAGCAGTTGCGGTCTAGGGGCGGATGATGGTGAATTGGTGACATCAAGAGACGGGCGGTCCAGAGCATTAGAAGAATTACATTCAACCGAGCCACGGTTCCAGGTCCATATTATGAATCATCAAAAGAAGCATCGTTACGCCTTTCTTCAGCTTCCTGCGATATCAGAGATTCAGAGTTCAACTCCCAACTTAGACTCTCAGCCGTAAATCAGAGTGTTTGACACCAGGGCACCTTTCTCCGAACCTGCAAACCATCATCCGCTCATTAATTATAAATAAAACTTGCCCCGACACAATAATCCTACTATGCAACTGTCTTGAGCGGCTTCTGGGAGCTAGCATCAGCTCTGATCTACATTCTGCCCAGAAAGGCCACGCCGTAGGGAATCATGTGTTCGTCAAAGAAGCTTGTCCTCCTCACCTTAGCCGCGGTAGTCACGACCCTTGTCGTACCCACCGGAGCCAGTCCTGTCAGCGGCAACCAGCGCCAAGTGAAGGGCAGCACCTGGGAAGACCTCGACCCGATCCCCTTCGAGCCTCGACAGGAACACAAGGCGATGGCGCTCAACGCGACCACCATCGCCCTCGTCGGCGGCATCGTCCCCTCCAAAGGGCTCAGCAACGGCAACACCACGCTCTCCGTATGGAAGACAACCAACATGTTCCAGCTGTACAACACCGAGACGCGCACGTGGTCCCTCGGCCCGCCGATGCCCTTCGCTGTGAACAACCCCAACGCGTTCGTGTACGGCGACCAGATCTTCCTCTTCGGCGGGCTGGTGGAGGACGGAAACGGCAACTGGGTCGCCACAGGCGAGACCTGGACCTTCGACATACCCAGGAACAATTGGAGGCGCGGCAACGGTGGGGACGTGCCGGCCGGCATGGAGCGGGGCGGTGCCGCCATCGCGGAGTATAATGGCGTGGCCTGGTTCGCCGGCGGCCTGCGCAAACAGACGCCTCGGGGCTCCGAGTCGGTCGATCACGTCATGGCGTACCAGCTGGGCTCGGACAAGTGGGCCGAGGAGCCGAACCCCTGGGTCTCGACCTACACCATCCCCTGGCTGCCCAAGATCTCCCGGAGGATGCCCGCCCCGCGGGACCACGCCTGCGCCGCCATCGTCGGGTCCGTCTTCTACGTCGTCGGCGGGCGGGAGGGGGCCGCCGACGAGGTGCGCGACACGGTGTTCGCGCTGGACCTGCACCACGTCGAGAGGGGCTGGAAGACCATGCCGGGCAGGATGCCGACGGCCAGAGGGGGGATCGCATGCGTCGCGATGGGGAGCAAGATCTACACGCTCGGCGGGGAGGGGAACCCGGCCCGCGGGGACACGCAGGGGGTGTTTCCGGACGTCGAGGTCTATGACGTGGGCACGGGCAGGTGGGAGACGCTGGACGGCATGCCGGTGCCGCGGCATGGGTTCTCGGCTGTGACGGTCGGGAGTGGGATTTATCTCCCGGGGGGAGGGATCTGGCAGGGGGGGTCTGCTGTTGACCACTTTGATGTGTTTTGGCCTACGGGGCTGGGAAAGGAGGGGGTTGTGGAGTGTGATCAGTGACCTACCTAGGCACATACGGAGCAGGCGACACCTCCTGACCTCCATAATCCATCACTACCTAGGGAAACCTTTCTGAAACGATACAGTGGTGTCAGCTGGGGGCAAGCGAGTGCCAATCTCGGGACTGAACCCTACGAACGAAGTGACAAGTTCTCTTGGTTATCATTCACTTTCAGCTAGGTCAAATCCGTGGGGTTGCATGCTGGGCGGCGCTGGCAGAATTGAAGTGCAACGTTCGGTTGGGCTCCAATCACTGCGCCCGTTGCGGCGCGGAAAACGCCCAGCCTTCCAGGTTGCAGACGTTGGACCCGGCTGGGACTAGTGGTCGGAATGGCGTTGCAAGTATCGGGGTCTGGATCCGATTCTGATTCTGATCTCCACGCGATTGGTGAAGAAAATGGCCTTGCGGTGCTGGATTATGGACGTGACATCGATATGATTGGTGAAACAAATGGCCTTGCAGGTGTTGGATCATGGACGTGACCTCAATGTGATTGGCGACAGAAATGGCCTCGCAGCTCTGCCAGATCATGGATGTGACCTCATCGTGATTGGCGAAAGAAATGGCCTTGCATTTGCTTCTGCATTTGCTTCTGCCCGGCCTGGTTTCTTGCCGATCTATCTCCATGCTCCTCCATTGGCCCTTAAATGGCCTTGCATTGCCCAAGTGCCACTCACGGTGCTCTAATACATGGCAGCATCAGCGTCTTGCTACTCGCCTGCTGGACCACGGCTCTCCTGGTGGTGCATAAAAGGGTGGCCAAGTGGCCATGCACAATCTTGAACTCTACTCTGGTCAACATTTTCTTTCTTTCACCCCTCACAGTCCGACTTGACTTAGACTGAGCTCTCCATCAAAATCTGCCTCGTATCCAGAAACCTTGTGCCTGCTCCCAATATCACCCCATCGCGACTCAAGGCATCGCCTCTCCGTATCTCCTCGTACCCCCCCAAAGCCGTATACTCACGACTCCTGTTGGCCCCTCGCACCCATAATGTCCGATCAGAAGATGCTTTCCATTGGTGGCATGGTTCTGCTTGGTGGAATACCCGTCATCTACCTTGCGCTTGCTTACCTCGGCTACCGCTTCGTCACTCTCACTCTCAAGCGTGGAGATCCCGCCATCCTCCTTGACCTGGGTGGGGAGACAAACCTCACTTTATTTCTATCATCAATGTCTCTCGGTTCATTGCTTGCTCTTTCAGACTGTACCGTCAAGATCAGAGCCGGTTCTGATAGATCCGAGGAAAGGTGGAGGAGTTCGGGGACCAGCTCGCCATGGTCGGGGAGCCTATCCTCAGCCTCGGCAACGACAACTTCCTCGATCGTGGACAGTAACGGCTCGAACGAGCTTTCATACCCGCCATGTAGATATTCACGGCGGCAATGCACGGCGGGGAGAAAGAGATGCCTCCACACCGAGGGTGGGCAGGAGACGGTGGAGGCCTGGGGTGAGGGCCAATGCCATGCTGTCGGTGCATGGGAGGACCCGGCCGCTTGCTACCCACGGGCTGTGCCTGCCATGCATCCACGGGCAGAAGGGTTCCGAGGGCATGCTGCTGAATCTGGCGCACAGCATCAGCCCCGATCGTTCCTATCAAGACTTCCCAATCCGTTTGAGTTGTTTGGTACATTTTTGTCGTGGCTTACTGGGCTTTTGATTGTTTTCTCGCGGAGGAGCTTTTACAGTCCACCGATTTCCGGCGGCGTCTCATTTCATTATTACCCCCGGGGCCTCCGGGGCCTCCAGGGCCTCCAGGGTCTCCAGGGCATCCAGGGCATCCAGGGCCTCCAGGGCCTCCAGGGCCTCCAGGGTATGACGGGCGGCCTGGTGCCAATGGACTTCCTGGACTTCCTGGACCCCAGGGACACATGGGAGCACCTGGAGCCCCTGGGCTACCCGGGTCCGTGAGACATATCGTTCTCCCCCCGACCCAGTATTTCACTGAGTCTCTTGAAGCTTGGCAAAACGCCACAAGAGAAGCTGGATTGGACAGCGACAATAACCACTCGGGAGAGGATCACAGAGCGGACTCAAATACATGGGTTGGTGTCTGTAATCCAACTGGGGAGGGCGGCAATAGCAACAGTGGAGATGGGACAGACGAGGCCGGTCGAGACGAGACCTCTGCAGACGAAGAAGCGAGCGACACCGATATGAACTCGGACACGGCCACCGGTCAACACCCCGACGAATCGACAGGCTACGTGACCGCGCCTGGCCCAGCCGGCGCCAACGAGCCCGACACCTTCATCAAGCAATGGACCTCTGTGGACGGCGAAGCCAGCGATACCAATATGAACTCGGAAGCGACCACAAATACACAGCTTGACGACTCGACAAGCTCTGCAACTACGCCTGACCCAGCTCGCACCAACGAGTCCAGCAGCCCCAAGGAGCAACAACAGCTCGACGACTCGACAAGCTCCGCGACCACGCCTGACCCAGCCCGCACCAACGAGCCCAGCATCCCCATGCAGCAATCAGCTGGACAACCAAAGCTCCAGGAGCTCCTCACCAAAATATCTTGGGATCGCAATGGTGTCCCTCGGGGACAATCTTCCTCGGCTCCCGCATCGTTAAGGGGGTTTGATTGTACTTTTGAGGGATGTATACGTAGCTTTATTGCTCCAAGTTATCGCGATCGGCATGTCGGTACTGTACACAACCCCAACGAGGGCCTCAGGTTTCATTGTGGGTGTGAGAAAGCCGATACACGAAAAGACAACCATAATACTCACCTTAAAATATGCAAGCTCCCGATTTCCCGGAAATACCAATGCATCTGTGGGGTAGAACATGACGACAAGGTGGAACATCAAGAACACATAAAGTCGTGCACAACTATGTCTCGGCCGAGGGGGAGGCCACCGCAGCGAAACCGACAGCAGTGACTTGGGGTGGGGGATGAGCCAACGGGGTGCTATGGTGTGCGACGGATCGTGCTGGACCGCGGAGGCCCGACATGAGATGGGGCATCCAGGCCACAGGGGGGAGAGCCGGAGGGCTCTGGTTGTCAAGGGGGTATGCGCCATGGGATGCGAGAAGTACGTGAGACGTGGAGCTGGAATCAGTTGGACTTGTTCCGATCCGAGGCGTCGTTTGTAGGCAAGGTAATATTTGGTCATCGCACTCCCTAGCTGGTCTGTGAGCAGGTTACAGATATCTGATCTAATAACAACGGGGTTTTTTTTGGATGCTGCTCTCACGGTCCTCCGCCCCAGTGTGTGAGACTTAGATGCGAATACATCTTTTCGGGCCGAGAGCGAATGTTATTACATTATATACGTATTGGTTGAAGGATTACAACGGCTTGGAGACATGCAAAGCTACATAGCTACGCACATGTCGACCTCAGTAACTGGAACGAACCATTCCAAGGTCTTCCAGAGAGCGTGGATTTCGAACGTTGGAGGAAAGACGTAAATATTGGCTATCATGCGTGACGAGACTACCTACACAATGTGTCTATGCTCCTGACTTGACATAGCCATTCCCAGTTGGCCACAAGCAGTGCCTCAACGAGAGAAGAGATGCAAATCGCGAGTTGGGTTGTTCACTTATGTCTCCTTGTGAATCGTCACTCTCATATCGCCATGTGCCCGCTCAGGTTTCGCGTCGCTCAGAAGTGTTGTGATCCCCCGTCACTGGTGTTAACAATGATCAACTTGCTGTACAGATTGGCTATAAAGTCTCACAAGGAGCCATAATCCTGAATGCTTGTGCCTAAAAAAGGAGCCGACAAGATACTCACGCATTACAAACACTTTACCAGGGATAGCAACAAAAGGTGGCAACCATGCATCGCACAAAGCATACTCAAAACTCCAGTCAACAGGGGCCTCGGAAACTCCGAAGGGTGGCTGCGTTCCAGATTGGACCGTCCACGCCGTCCAGTGGAGGCACGGAGAGTGAATTTTTGACCGCTACGGAAGGCCACTCGCCGGCCCTTCCTCCCCCGCATCCACCCAGTCCAACCCCCAGCCACACGGAGCCAACAGGTTCTGGCATCGATCTAGTCGGAGGTTTCGAGCGGCGGCCAGGTAGGTTCATCGTGGCTGGCCTCGCCAGGAGGCGACAGTCTCGCACCCCGGATCTTGTGGGGCTGCCTGCTCCCCAGCAGCATCTCCCGCCCACTCGCCGACAGGCTCCGCCGTCGACGGAGAGCGGGGAGCCGCACCGCCCTCCTAACCAGACGCGAGAGTCGTACGTCTCCAGACGCCATGAGCTGCAGCAAACCGATCGCTCTGTCAGGCCTCCCGGCCATTCTCCGTCGCGAAGGGGCTCTGCCGGGAGGCCGGTGCACCGCGTCGAGGCGCCGCATAGTCTGTCGAGGGACATGCTTCTCACGGGTCGCCCGTCACCGCCTGAGGATATTGGGATCCCGTATGAGGAGGCCACATATCCAGCACCGCCACCGCAGCCGAGGACCAGACTGGAAATGCTTCGTCGTCGAAACGACGACTACCGAGGCCATTGGGCTCACAGTGGCCCCAGCTCTGCCTCCGGCGCTGAAGCTGCTCGTGAACCCTGGCAGGGACACCCGCCCACCCAGATGGGAGACGACCTACCCCTGAGACGCGAATACGGCGACCAGTCGGGGGGAAACGGGTCGGATATATCTGAGCGTGGCACCATTCGCCCCAGAGACATGGGCCCGCATAGGGTCCATTTCCGCTTCGACGGACGGCTCTGGCATGAACGAAGGCAACAAAGGGAAGCTCTTCAGCAGCAGCAGCGGTGGTATCGGGAGCTACAGCCACAAGAACAGGAGCAGCAACAGCATTCCAGCGCCCCAGCAACCCTGACCCAGGCCGCGGAGGATGACACGCAGTCCTCATCGACGGGGTCGCCCCCTGTCCCGGCGAGCCTGCTGACGGAGGCGGCGTCGACATTCTCGCCCTGGAGCATGGTATCCAGCATGGCGAGCGTGGTGAGCCTGGCAGCCAGCAGTGGGAGCGGCGGCGGCGGCGGCGGCCTGAGCAGGAGCAGCACGAGGGCGACGCGCGCGAGCAGCAGCTCCGCCGCGGAAGACGACGACGACGACGACGACGACGACGCGTACGTCGAGGTCGCGCCCTTCTCCGACCTGCTGTGCCACCACGAGATGAGGGGGTTCCTCAACTTCAACGAGGAGGAGCCGTTCGGCACGAGGTCGGGCATCTTCCACGCGCTGAGGCAGGGCGAGGAGAGCCGGAGGTCAGGCAGGAGCAATGCCTGCGGCGACCACTGTGTCGGGCGCGCCCGCGGACCGGCGGCTGCGCAGGCCGAGAGGGCCGAGGAGGGGGGCGAGGATGGCGATGAGGATGAAGAGAGGTCGGGGCTCGTTTGGTGCTAGCCGGAAAATGCCCCCGAATGGTTATGATGGGAAAATGGAATTAGTCGTAGATTTGAAAAGGACGCAGTGTTGGCGCATGATTAAAAGATGGATTATACTGCATAATGAAGTCGGTTGCTTTAATGATTTCCGCTTCCAAAGATACCTCGAATCGTGCACCTAGCAGTGTGCGGGCTCCATGCTAACTTTCTTGGGGCGGAAATGCATCGAAGTCTGTTCGCATACCTCCGCAGCAGGGAAGTAAGTGGTGCTCTAGGTCGAGTATAGCGATCTGCAGCGTCAAAATAGATATTTCACATTGCGATTACCCCGCGGCGAGCCCCTCACACCAAAAAGAAAACCTCACTGGAAGCATCTACCCCGAGAAGTCCATAGACGGCCACCCCATGCCGTAAAAGTTATCCGTCCCCTCGAACGCCCCAGCCAAGAGGTCGTCCAGCCAGCCCGTGTCGGGTGTGGGCGACGAGAAGAAGGTGAGGCCGGGGAAGTCCCACTCGAAGACGAACTGCTCGGGCACAAACGACTGGAGCTCCTCCTGCCCATCCTGGCCCGTCTCCTCCCCTTCTCGTCGGCCCTGGTCGTGATGGACATCCGCCACCGCTCCGATGTGCGGATTGGCTCTCTCCTGCCCATGCCGCCGGAGATTGACCGACCCTGGCCGCGCGGTCGGGGCGGGTTGTGAATACGATGGCTTGGGAGGTATGCCCGGCCTACCTTGCCCGTCGAGGCTGGCATCTTGTGTGGTGCCTCTCGTCGCGTGGCTGAACTTCTGTATGCTGACCCGCACCAGGCGGAGGTAGAGGCTGCTGGTGTCGTTGCGCGCCCCGTCCGCGAGGCCCCCTCCGGCCCTGCTCAGCTCCTCCACGAGTGCGCAGCCCTTCTCGATCAGCTCCTGGTCGGACGAAGACCTTGTTCCTCCGGCGGCCCCACCACTCTCAGCACCATCTCCACCACCACTGCCGCTCTCATCAACCTCGCCACCGTCGTCAGGGAGGAGGAGGGACAGCTTCAGCAGCAGCAGGTAACAGAAGGCGTTCTTGGCCCAGACGAAGTCCATAGCGTGCCGGATGCTGCGCAGGTACAGCCGCGGCTCCTCGAGCACGATGTCCAGGTGTCGGGCCAGCGACCCCTTGGCCATGAGCAGGATGCGCCTCTGCGCGCTCGACATGGCGCTCACGTCCTCGACCCCGGCCGCGCGGAGGGCGCAGCACATGGCCATGCTGTCGGCCCAGCAGCGCTGCACGGCCAGGTTGGGCGCCAACCAGGGCATGCTCGCCTGGTGGCGCTCGTAGATGCGGGTCCAGTCGTCAAACCAGACGCTGAGGTCGACCTTGGCGTCCGAGGCCATGTCCATTATGTCGGCGTCGGTGTCGGATTCCTCCTCGTTGGTGGTCGTGGTGGTGCTGGCCGTGTACGGGGACTGAAGGTTGTGGAGCCGATGGTTGTTGCGGCGGTGGCGGTTGCGGGCGTAGCCGTGGAAGGCGGAGTGTATCCGCGCCCGAAGGGTGTTGAGCTCGACCTGGGAAAAGAGGTATAGATCGATCCCGGTAGATGCGGGATTGTCGAGGAGGACGCGGCAGCGCTGGGCGGCACCCCTGAATCTGAACCCCGGCGGGCCGCCCGCATCAACGTGGAGAATCTGCCCCATCATCAGGAGGTGCAGCCAAGCGCGGGTCTTGCGCATGAGCGTGGCGTCGTCCTCCTCATCGTCTGGGGCTGCCATTGTGCCCGCCTGATGATGCAGACTGCGGGTGCTGATTGCCCCGTACGCCTCCGGCAGGCCAATGCCGACGGCCATGCGCGTGGCCACGGCGACCAGGAGGGACCGCTCCGAGGCGTAGCACGCACGGACCAGCAACGCCTGCACCGTCTCGAGCGTCGCGCCGATGTCGCCGCTGGCGATGGCCACGTTGAGCACCCGCTGCGTGTGCACGCCCAGGATGCGGCTTTGGTGCGACTCGGAGCCGGTCAGGATGCGGCACCCAACCGAGCAGATGGCGCTAAAGAGGACCGCGCTCCTGGACCGGACGCCCTCGAACGTGTCGTGCCGGACGGGGTCGAAGACCGGCACATACCTGTCACAACCTGAGAAGAATGTCGCGAAGTATGAGGCGGCTGCCTCTGGGGTTATGAGGCCTGCGCTGATGGGGTCGATTTCGTGGGCCGTGGGCGGAGTGGCGGCCTCGAAGTGGGATCTGCGCCTTTTCCTGGTTTCCAATCTGGCTATCCCTGTGGTGGTGGTGCCTGCTGCCGTATGGAGAGGTTGATTCATGTGGCCGGAGGTGTCTGGTGAGTCGACACTCGATGCTGCTGCGCAGGGGAGGGAAGACATATTGTTGGTGAGTCCAACATATGCCATGTCGTTGGTCGGCACAACCCTCGTTTGGCCTCTAGAGTGAGAGCCGACATCCAACCCTCCAATACCGACCATATCAGACCTATGCTGGCTGAGATTCACAGTCATGTCGTCGAGAGCCATACTCGACCAGCTGTTTGGGCTTGGCACGGAGTTTGCCACAGACGGCGTCTTGATTGTGTTCAGCTGCGTCTTGAGTGTATCAACCTCTATTCTTAGAGCCTCCATCTTCCTGCATGGGCAAAATATATTAGTACATCTGGACCCCAGCTCATCTGTCGCCCGCCATGATCAGATCATGGACTGGTTGTCTTACGATTCGTAAGGATCCTTAGGCCTCTCGACAAATTCGCAGACTTTTCGGAGGCCTCGACAGCTGGTGCAGTTAGCATTTAGGCCGAGCCTACGTCAGGAATAGGGCAGGTAGGGGCTGACAGGTTTTTTTTTCTCGTCGATTGTCAGGTAGCGGAGGTAGGGGAACGTACCGAGAGCATGGTCGTAGTCCATCGCATCTTAGCTGTGTCGCCGGATGCCGATCAGCGCATTGCCCATGGACGCTGGAGGAGACCGTCTTCCTTCCCATGCGTTCCAAGTACCTACCTTGCTTTGCCGGCAAGAGCCACAGGCTTTCTGAAGCGGTCAAAGACTTCGTTAGCCTAGAGCCGGCGCTGCCGTACAGAGATGCGGTTCCTCAGCTGCTCTACCACAAGTGAGGTTTGTAATTCGTACTGGGACCCTCTTCTTTCGTGCCCTCGCTGACACAGAGGCGCTTTCATCTTCCCAAATTCCCTCCATAATTGTCGGCGTGCCTGTTGACATCGCGGCTGCTCATCTCATGAAGTTCTCCCCTCCGGAATTTGATGCATTGCGCAAGTCAAATCCGCTCCCAGGGAGAATGTTACTGTGCTGGCGAGCAACCAGAAGAGATGATGGCGAATGTGGTCAGAACTTACCCCGCACGCATTCTGGGGAAACTATGGGGCTTTATTGGGGGGCGGTTGGGGAAGTGAGCGTCGGTAGCCAGTCCCAACCGAGCCCGGGTACCGTTTAGTGGGAAACCTATCAATCGAGCCAAACCGCACTGCAGAATTCTTGTCCAGTTGCACACATTCTCCTGTATGTAGGTGCCCTCATGTTTTCAATAATGAATTGCGTATGAGCATCGCCCGGGTAATTAATTCTCTCTTGACTTTTTTCTCATATTCTACTCTTTTCTCATATTCTAGTCTTTATCGGCATGAATACCCAGGTAATTTGAAAGCAGTTAGAAGGCCTTTCTTTTACGCCTAGGATGACGACACGTCCACGCAGCTTAGTTTAACTCTTCAACTTAAACCGTTTCCTACCCTGCTCATCCACCCCAAGCTCCTCTAACACCTTACCGTTGTGACTCACGACCTTCCGAAGATCCCCAGGCGGCAAGATGACGACGAGCGTCGTCCAGGGGGCCACGAATCCTGAGGACTCGTCCCTCGCGAACCTCACCCTGATCTCAGGGGCCGACGACGACGAGCCCACCGTCGTCACACAGTACGAGAAGGTGTACGACGAGACCTTGTTCCCCGCCACGGCCGACACGCCGTCGTCCTCGTACCAGGTCGTCTCGTGCCACCTGCCCCCGGACTTGGGCGATGGCTGCGGAGGCGGGGGAGGGAAGATCTCGACGCCCCGGTAGTCGTCGGGCGGCAGGGACGCGACGTTGTCCGCCTCGCCTGGCGAGAGCACCTGCACGTCCCTGCCAACGGGGATGGCGGAGCCCACGCGCGCCAGGACGGGGATGCCCGCGCCATGCCACTCGGCGTCGATGGAGGCCCACTGGCCGGCGGCGAGGTGCTGGTACGGGGCGTTGACGTTGATGAAGCCCTGATCGTCGTCCCCGTCTGGGCTGGGGGAGGAGGACGACGACGACGACCTGGGGAGGTAGACGCGCCCCTTGGACACGCCGGGCTCGTAGACTCCCCCCACGAGCAGGGCGTCGCCCAGCCAGTACTGCGTCTCGCCGGCCGTGACCTCGGGCGTCCACACCTCCGGGTCCGACTCGAACCCCCAGCCCGTCCAGCGCTGCGGCGGGGTCGCCGACATGTGGCTCTCCAGCATGAGCGAGTAGAGGTAGGGGATGAGGGCGTACCGGCGCTTGATGGCCTTGCGGACCAGGTGGGTGACGGATGGGTGCATCCAGGGCTCGATGACGTCGCCGACCGAGTTGTCCCCCGCCGCCGTCTTGAAGCAGTTGATGGCGAAGCGGGGCGAGTGCACGCCCAGCTGCACCCAGCGGAGCAGCAGCTCCGGAGACGGCTGCTCCCCCTCGAACCCGCCGATGTCGTGCCCGTAGCATTGCATCAGGCACATGCCCGCGTTGAGGGACAGCGAATTGGCCCCCTTCATCCCGTCCCAGCTGGTCACGTTGTCCCCGCTCCAGGTGCTGGCCGAGTAGCGCATCGTGCCAGCCGTGGCGCTGCGGGTCAGCACGAAGGGCCGCCGCTCCGGGTGGAGGTCCACGAGCGCGTCGTGCGACGCCCGGCCGTGCAGCTCCGTGTGCACGCCCCGGCCCCAGGCCCCGACCTGCCCCTTCCCCCCGGAGCCCCGCGGCACCCCGAGAGAGGGCAGGTCGAGCGCGCACTGCCACCCGTCGTCGGTGATGGTGTACTCGTTGTTGTCGTTCCACATGCAGTCGATCCCCTGCCTGCTCAGCTCCCGCACCCCGTTGTACCACCAGTCGAACCCGGCCTTGGAGGTGAAGTCGATGTGTCCCCCGTCCGCGCTCTCCCCTCCGCCGGCGCTCCAGAGCTTCGTCACTGCAGTATTTCCCGTGTGCGGGTCGGTGAAGAGTGCCCCGGCCGCCTTGAGCTTCTCGTATTCCGGGTGCGTCCCAATCACGTACGGCTTGATGTTGGCGATCAGCCGGATGCCTTGTCTGTGCATCTCCTGGATCCAACCTTCCGGGTCGGGAAACCGGTGGCTGTTCCAGGTAAAGACGTTGCGGGTTTTTGGGGGGGTGGCCGAGACGGTGTACCCGGAGGACATCTGGTGCGCCGAGCAGGGTATATCGTGCTCCTTCAGCTTCCGGGCGAGCTCGAGGAGCGCCTCGCTGGCTGGCGGGTCGTCAAGCATGGAGTACTTCATCCCGCCCGAGAGGTATCCGAACGCCCAGCGCGGAACGAGCAAGGGGTAGCCGGCCAGATCAGCGTAGGTGGCGACGACTTCCTGCAGCGTCTTGCCGACGATGATGTACTCCTCCAGCCCGCCGTAGTCGTGGCGGTAGACCTTGTAGAACCCCCACATGCCGTCCATCTCGGACCCGATCGAGTACTGGCCGCGCCCCTGGCTGGTGGAGAACATGGCCACACAGCCACCGGGGGTTGCGTTGATCAGCAGCGGGATGTTCTTGTACAGGGGGTCGGTCCTGTACACGTCATAGCCGAAGCTGTCCGTGGCGGAGAGCTCGAACCGGCGGCCGGAGAGGTCCATGGGCGCCGCCTTCTCGCCAAGGCCTACATGCAGTGTCTTGCGGTTGTAGCGGGTGTAGCGCGCGATCCCGTCGCCGTCCACCACATACCCCCTGTTGGGCACGTCCTGGTGCAAGGGGGCGTTACCAGGTTCCTCCGGTCCCAGGGAGACGGAGACATGCGGTGTCTCGCCGGTGAAGTCGACCGTGGCTGTGACGTCCCCGATTCCGATCCGCATCTGCTTGCTCGTCTCGGTCGGCGGGATCACAGTCGGCTGGACATCGTCCAACTTCGTCTCCATGCGAGGCACGCTGGGGTGGGGAGGTAAAGGATGCGTCTCCGACTTGAAGGTAGTCCTGAAGAGGTTGTGGCGGACGGCCTCAAAGGTAAACTCGAACGGCAGGGCAGGGTCAGAGCATCTCAGGTTCAGCGACGGCGCGTCCCCGCTGCCTTGCTGAGAAGGGCTAAGAGCCCAGGAAGAGGGAATCCGTTCTCTTTGAGGAGGCATTGTGATGGCAGCCTACGGCGATGATCGCAGACGGTTGAGTTACGACGAGGGACACTGAGTGACAGAGGCGATGGACAAGCAGCTGAGCTCTTGGTGCTATTCTATATGCGTAAATCTCTCTGGGAAAATGGGGAGCTGTCGCCTTTTGATCGCAACCAAGGCCCGCGCGAGTTATGGAGCAGACCAAGCAGCCATGGAAGAGGAACATTAAGGGAACCATGAACGAGATGGTCATTCCCGCCGGCGGCCGAGAGGAAGCCCCCGAAGTCGGGAGGAGCAGCAAGGATGGCCAGACGTCATGTCGCGTTGTGCCGTGGGAGAGCGCGGAGTGGTTGGGCCGTTCCATGCGGTAAGGTGAAGTCGAGGGTAGCTCAACCCCTGTGGTCGTGTGCCGAGTAGTGCGTCGGAGAAAAATGCCGAAGTCCGATCCCTGCTCTTGCCTCTCCCAGCGGCCGATTGCTCACGACTCGTGTTCATCGGAGAAAGAGAAAGATACCCCGAAACCTTTTGCTAATCGGTCCGCTGTTTCCCCAAAATTCGAACCTCGTGCCGGGTCCGCAAGCTAGCAACCCCCCTGCAGGCCCCTGGCTTTCCCCGCATCGGCCCCGCATCAGGAGTTGGACCCCATGGGGTCTACGGGTGTTTTACCGATTCAGGGAGTCCCTGGTTACTGATGGGTGTCATCTCATTGTGATTCCATTCTCTTTAACATGGATGAGTTATGGTCTCCAGTGGCTCCGGCAGGTGGCAGCTGTTTGTTTATAAATCTGAGGGGATCTGCATTCCAACCTGCGGTTTCGCTTCCACAACATTATAGATTCACACAGGCATTAACCGGCTTCGTTCACCACTTTGGTTCTTCAGACCAAGATGGCGGACGGCAAAGACGGAGACACCAATGCCCCGGAGAGCGTCCAGATCGAGAAGGCCGCCTCCTCTGCTGCCAACCTCGATCGGGACGTGGAGGCCAACCCTCATAAACCGATGAATTCGGATCCGGATGCTATCAGGCCAGTCTTCCCAAAGGTCAAGGGGCTTGACAAGGCAGGCCAGTTCCTCAAGGAAGCAGACCACCAAGTCGTCGTCACCCACGGTGAGAGCCGTCGCGTGAGGAAGCTGATCGACTGGAGGATTCTCCCTATCTTGCTGTAGGTCTACCTGAAAGGCTGCTGGACTTCTCTTGAGGCTTTGGGAGTTTGGCACTGACTGCCCTGGCTCAATGTGTCTTCCAGGTTCATCTACTGCCTTCAATCCCTCGACAAGAACACACTCTCTTACGCCGCCGTCTTTGGGCTCATCACCGACACTCGCCTCGTCGGCGATCAGTTCTCATGGCTCGGTTCCGTTGTGTACGTGGCCCAGCTGGTCTTCCAGCCTCTTGTCGCCTACATCCTGGTCAGGTTCCCCATCGGGAAATTCCTGGCTTTCATGGTGTTCTCCTGGGGTGCCATTCTGTGTGGCATGACCGCGGCGCACAACTTCACCGGCCTGCTCATTGCTCGACTCTTCCTCGGGATATTCGAGGCAGCTGTTGGTATGTCTCATGCCTCGAGATCCGTGCATTCTAACTCTCATTATCCCGTCCTATCGCATCACATTCGCTGACTGGATACTTGCTGTCGCAGCCCCCACCTTTGTTGCTATTGTCCAAATGTGGTACCGACGGCGAGAGCAAACTAAGCGGAACGCTGCGTGGTACGCCATGTTGGGTGTTGTCAACATCGTAGGTGCTAATCACCAAAAGGCCTAGAACTACACATCGTGTGCCAGTTTTGCTAACCAGCATGGCCTGTTTTTATAGCTCGGCAGCCTGATGAGCTACGGCCTTGGCCATATCAATTCCGGTACTCTGCATTCTTATCAGATCATATTCTTGTTCTGCGGCTGCCTTACCGTTTTCTGGTCCATCGTCACCCTGTAAGTTGCTTTTTATCAATGCCTTTCGCCAGGGGAGAGCAGATTTGGGGACTAGTGCTAATCCATCCTTTAGTATCTTCATGCCCGACTCTCCCATGACTGCCGTGTTTCTCAAGGGCGACGATAAACTCTTAGCGATTGAGCGCCTGCGCATGAATCAACAGGGTGTCGGCAGTGGCGTGTGGAAGTGGGACCATGTCTGGGAGTGTATGCTGGATCTGAAGACGTGGCTCTGGTTCTCCATCATGTTTGTCATCTCGTACGTCTGGTGCTTCTTCTCCAACAACCCCAACCGCATCCCTTCAGCTCCAGTCGCCTCCATTCTGACCCTCTTACCTTCTGCCACTCTTTTAGCATCCCAAGTGGTGGCATCTCCACATTTGGCCCCCTTATTATCGAATCCTTTGGGTTCGACCGCTTCACGACAATTCTGTTCAACATCCCATTCGGTGCTGTCCAGATGATCGCAACTCTGGGGGGTGCCTGGCTTTCAGATAAGATCAAGATGAAGGCCCCCGTCCTCATCCTGCTCTGCCTCGGCCCTATCGCCGGCTGCTCCATTCTCCTAGCCGTTGGTCGCGAGCCCAGCGACCGCGCCGTGCTTCTCTTCGGCTACTACATCATCTCTGTGTACCCTGGAATCTCGCCCTTGGTCTACTCATGGTCCGGCCAGAACACGGGCGGTGACACGAAGCGCAAGGTGACAACCGCGATGCTCTTTATCGGCTCCAACGCTGGCAACATCATCGGCCCGCTGCTCTTCCGAACCGACGAGAGACCCCGGTACACGCGCGGCCTGACGGCCAACTTGGCGCTGTTCGTCATCCTAGCGGTGTTGAACGCCGCCGGCATGGTCCTAATCAAGTTCCTGAACGTGAAGCACGCCAAAGAGCGGGTTGCCTTGGGGAAGCCTGAGAAGATTGTCGATCTGAGCATGGCGGACAACAGGGAGATGGAGAATGACGACGATGTGTTGAATCAGGCTGCGGATCATGTTGGCGAGAGGGGCTTCGAGGACTTGACGGACCTGAAGAATGAAGATTTTATCTACGTGTACTAATTAGACATTAACGGGCGCCCTCAACGTTCTATTTACATGTAGCTAATGAGAAACTCAGAGGTGTACCCTTTCAACCGATCCCCTTGGCGAACTGCGTAGAGCATTATCCTGGTCTGTAGAATCTCGGGCAAGCCCACCAGTTGTAGAATTGTATGAGACTTCGATAGGCGTCAAGACAAGACTACGGCGATTACAGAAGAGCCACTATTATTAAGAAGGTGAAAGGTTTGATTGGAGTCCGGGGAGTATGTCCGGGAATTGTCTGCTTACCTACCTAGGTAGAGGCAGGTAGATACCTAGGTAGTAGTCTTCGTAACCTAGACCCACATTTCAATTGAAATCAGAGAGTCGTGAAATAACGGGAAAATTCATCATCGCTGTTCGCTTTGTCGTTGTCACAATCGTTGTTTCCCAACGTCACAATTGAAGAGGCCTCACTAGAGACCAGGCCAGGGGCGATGCAGTTGGGCCCTAATTATGTTCCACCGTGGCAGGACCTCGGCAGGACCAAGGAGAGTTTCTTGACGAGGGACATAGACGCGACCGTGGCTTATCCGAGGCCTTTAAATATACCTGCTCGGCGTCATACTATTCAAACGTCACGACGGAGCCAGTGACCACGATATAGCTCGACTGGGCCACGTTTGGTCATTCTTAGATTCCCCTCGTTTAGCAGGCCAAGGTAAGCCGTTATCGCAACCCGGACCGCCCTTCAGTTAACCCGTAGTAGTTATATGGTCATCATTACTCCCCCTATGGAACGGTAAGACTCTGGTCGCGTCATTCATCTAACGTTCTCTTCGCCGTAGGTGTCCTCCTGGGTAGCGGGCTCCTACGCCCGACAGGAGGTTGTGGTTTCGGTGTCCTGTGCCACGGCGTCTACGAGGGCCGCGAGTGATTTGTTGGAGGAATCGAGGTCACCTCGCAGGTCAGTAGGCAGGCGCACCACCGCTGAACCTACCACGTTGGCGGCGCCGTCGATAAACGCCTCGGCCTCCTGGAGGACGTTGGCCCCCCGGCCGGCTATGTATACCATATGGGCCCCAGCATCTGCCAACACCTTGGCCATGATGAAGCCGGTGCCGGGATAACGAACGGATTTTCAACGAGGCTACGGATTACAACCCTCTGGGGATGGGTCAGCCCAACGCCCCAACCACACTGATGCTGAAGATAGCAGATGAAGGGCCCGTCTTCCTGTTAGACAAGCAGAGCATCTGGGGCTGTAGGCTGTCCTCGATATTATTTAAACTCGCCCCTTTGCTTCGACGATAGCTTTCATCAACCCAAGTCCGAGTCACAACATCCAAATCATCCCAACACAATCAGTTCAAATCCAGCCTTCAAAGTTATCGTCCTCTCCAACCGCCAAAATGGTCAGAATCACGGCCTCCTCCTTCATTCGGACGATCCAGCACGGCGGTCGCAACATCACGCTCAAGTACGCCCACCAAGACTGACACCTGGGAACGTGTCTACGTCGCATCGGAAGTCACCGAGAAGTTCGTAAAGGCGGTGGAGAGTCAGAGCTACCTCTCCCCTCTCATCGTGACTATCATCATGGCGTAAGATTCACTGCCCTGTCTGAGTACCGCAGACGTCCAACAGATATTAACCTTAAGCTTAGTGAGACCGAGCACCAGAGCATCGCCGACAAGCGCGACCACTTCACCGCCGAGGCCCGAGATGATAAGGACCAGTACGTTGAGATGCTGCACACCATCCCTCCCGCCGAGGAGAAGAAATAGGTATAATTGATCAGGACGGCCTCTGAGCGGGGAGGCGAGACGTCGGACCGGAGGGTGCCGGAAGAGGCGTCCCCGGGGAAGGGGGATTCATTTCCTTTGTTGCATATTGCCTTTTGAACGCGATGTTTGAATGATCTCTAATTCGTAGAGCCCTTGCCTGTCGTTATCTTCACTCTATCTAGCATAGCGGCGGTCTATGGTGTGTGAGAAGCACATATGTCCTTGATATGACCTGAAAAGACTTTGTTATTGAATGTACAAAGCTCGCCCGTGCAAAATAGAACTAGTTGATTAGAGGTTAAGCCCTGTGGCCGCCCCTAATAGGTACCAAACTAACGCTTTGATAAGGGGCAAGGTGCATGTCGCTGAATCAAAACTCGCCATGCACGACTCCGAATCGTACAATTCTGTATCTGCTATCATTAATTGGTGCGAGCAGAGGCCAAAATAGCCAGACCTACATCGTTTGATGGATTCTAGTTGGCAGTAATTAGTACGCCCACCAGCCAGTTTGCTACCGCAGTTTCCACAGTATGTTTGAAGCTGTCCGCTGCGCTGTGCCACATAGATCAGCAATTTTCACACGCCACGGAATCAATAAGCATCAAAGGTCTCTAAGCCAACCATGCGACGTGCGATGGCGAGTCTAACCCGCGGGAGGTCGCAGGAGGTCGCGTCGCGGGTTAAATGGGGATGGGATGCTTTATGCTGTTGGCTCGGTACTGTTGGCTCGAAGAAAGACCGGCTGAGGTAATAACTGCAGCAACGAGCCAACGACCATGTAATTATATATTCAGTACGCAGACCACACACCATTCTTCATTTCCTTCCCATGACCAGGTCAACCCAGGCTTTTCCTTAACCATCTCATCCTACTCTGTTATTCTCGATGTCTGCCCGCCGCCTTGTCCAATCCGTCGCTCGAATTTCGTACAGCACAAGCAGCAGAATGGCATCCACCATCGTGGGCTCGTCTGGTCGCCAGTACGTCCGAGGCCAATTGCTTCACCGCAACCAGCGCGGTAGGGAGACCATATTCAAGGCCACGTACGTCTCAATTTCCATGCCTCATCTCACAGCTTACTCTGACCATTTAATCCAGCCGCGGAGATGACTCGGCGCCTGTCGTCTTCAGTCATGTATCGGATTCGATTTACAAGCTGTACCAACGCCTCGGAGCCGAGTTTGCAGATTCCCGCTGGCTTCGAATGCCCATCGATTACAACGAGGACGAACATATTGTTGTCTATCAATACTTCAATGACACCATGCTCAGCTTGCTGCGGGCCGATCCCGATCTTCCTGGAGGCGAGCGCATGAAGGTCCTGCGCCACGTGGGGGAGGGACTGCGGGAATTCCATGCCAAGGGCTGGCTCCACCTCGGTAGGTGCTCTCGGCGATCCCAGAGTTGAAAATTTGCAGGAGGCAGCTCGTAGGCATGCAGAGACCGCTGACCACTTGAGCTCCCCTTCACAGATGTGAAACCGGACAACATCTTCATCGATTGGGAAACAGGCGCAGACGACACGAAGACGGTCACTGGCGCGACCCTGGGCGATTTCGGCATCTCTTTCAAGCCGAAAGGAGACCTGCCACTGCGGGCACCGAATCCAGTAGGTAACTTCATGTGGCGGAGCCCAGAAGGACAGACCGGAAGCGGCATGGCAAAGGCGTCCGATGTGTTCTCGTTTGGGCTGGTGGTAAGTGAGCGACGAGCAATTTTCCAACTTTTAGAGAAGTCCATGCAGAGTTCTGTTTATAATTAGTGCATATATGCTCTTGGGGGTGGGGACTTCCTGCTCATGGAAGACGGTCAGGAGCTAGCGCAGATGGCGGCGCAAGGTGTCAAGCCGGAACAAGCGATCCTGACTCGACACTTCACTTATTTCGGGCCCGCGACCGAAGGGCTCCTCCAGCGGGTTGACCAGAGCTGGCGTGACGTCCTGGCGGGAGTGTCAGCCGATGGTGTTGCCAACTTACAGGAGCAACCTGATCTAGGTTTCAAGGAGTGGGGGGGTGTCCTTGGTCCCGCGGCCGTAGACATTTTATCCCAAATGACAAACCCGGACCCGACGGCTAGGCCATCCATGGACGAGGTCTTGTCTCATCCATGGTGGACGGTCCAGAATCTAGAAGAGTAGAAGAGGCCGTAACGAGGTGGATACAAAGGACTTAATCAGCCTTGTGCCTCACGAACAGCGCGGCGAGACCCTGATTATTATTTCGGGGTCCGGTGCTACTAAGCGAAGCGAGAACATGTTAATTGTCTGTATGTTACTTGCCTTGACGGTGGCTGGTAATTACTGGATTTTCAGGGGGATAGGCTGGCTTGAGAATAGCAGTTGGTGTTTTCAAAGGCAATTTTGGTTTTGATCGCGTCTCCTCGAGGGAATCAGGACTTTCAGTTTCGACCCCGTCACTGTCCCGAGTCTGCTTATTGTCACTCTCCGAAGCTCGTTAATGCAGTTAGCTGTCACTGAGGTGATTGCGATACAAGACAGCAAATACACAGCTGATTGTTTATAACTCCTACTCTCTCTAGCAGCGGGACGTTTGTAATTAAATAATGTAAGCCTAGGTTCAACCGCCTAGCAAATTATCAACTCAGTGGAAGAAAAAACAAGCATCCGACCCCACAAATCCTAAGAACTGAGCACCGAGTAATTAGGTAGGTGGCCACAAGCAGGTGACCTCTTTCTACCACGACTCTCTATCATCAGAATACTTGAGGAATGCTGATTGCTAGACAAAAAATTCTACTATAAGAATGGGTGATGAAGAGATGTTCGGGATAATCCCCATAGCTCTTGATGCAGAAATGGACAGGGACTCAGAGGTAGACGAGACGGGGTCATCGCGTCAGAAGATGCAGCATGTCAACCATTTCCTAGACACTCCCGGCTAACCGGTATAGTGGCTGGATGAGCAGCCCACTGGAAACGTTGCCTTGGTAAGAAAACGCTGCTGGGGCCCTTGGCAGACACCCCGCATTATATCATGCATCTTTGAGTGCTGCGGTTGTAACACTAATGGAAGGAATCTTCCTGTGACTCGCCGCAGGACACGGATACACCAACCGAGAATGTTAGGTCCGGCCCCCCATCTCAGGGAAGAACCGTGGAACGGAGCACCAGCAATCGGCGACGGAGATATATTCGGCTACGCTCACAAGTCCGACTGATTGTCGACTGGCTAGAGAGATTGGCGGACGGAGAAAGAGAGTTTGTGCTCAAGGAGTTGGCGGAGGTTAATCCCGGGGCAACTGAATCTGTTGTGGTAACTGAGAAGACGGAGGTGGAGAAATCCCTGGAGAAAGGCGAAGAGAAGGCTGAGAGCAAGTTGCTGCTGTCGTTCTGCTTGATCAGTTTGTCTTTGGTGGCCATTGTCCTCAAGGTAGGGCTGTTGTTAGCTCTGAGTCGTCTCAGAGACAAGGGGTCATAGAAAATGCCCTAAAATGGTAGCACATCAAGTGAGGGTGTGTATCTTGGGTAGCTGTGTGTGACGCCCGGGAGCCATTAAACCTCCAGCTTCAGGCGCCTAGCGCTTGGTACTTATAGGGGATAATGTGCAGAATGACGATCCACCACTCGTTAGCCAACAACAACGTCGTTCGACGTTCGAGCAAGTCATAAGCGGTAATCAATGATAGGAACAGCTTAAGGATGACAATGTCATAGTTTGAGTCTTCAAGGCACCCACAGGGAAGCAAGACTCAATGCCCCATTGCCTCCTCAAACAATCCCCTCAGCTGCTCCCTCTCCCTTTCCAGCTCCCTCATGGCCAGGCCAGGCGCCAGCATCAGCACCCGAGCCTGGGGGATCGTCCCCTCCACCAGCTCATCTATATGCTCGGACCCGAACCCCAAATCCTTCAGCCCCTTCGGCTGGTCCCCCAAGTCCGCGAGGAACCTCGTGATCGCATCGGCCAGTATCTCCCCCGCGCTCTCCCTCTTGGCGCCGGAGACGTCCACACCGAAGCATTCAGCGGCCTGCAGGTGGCGCTCCGGGTTCGAGGGCCCCGTGAAGCGGAAGACGGAGGGTGCCGACACGGCGACGGAGACGCCGTGCGGGATCAGCGGATGGGGCACCTCATAACCTTGATGACGGTAGCCGGCCGGGTTCTGGCCCGAGATCGGGTACGACATGCCGTGGCACAGGTGCACCCCGGCGTTCCCGAACCCGACCCCGGCCAGCGTGGCCGCTAGGAGCATCTCCCGCTGCGCCTCGGCGTCCTCCGGGTCCCGCACGGCCCGGGGCAGGTACTTGACCGTGCTGCGCAGGGCGCTGAGCGAGAAGACGTCGCTGATCGGGTTGGCGCCCTGGTAGGCCGGGCGGAGGATCGGGTTGGCGGGGCGGGGCACCCGCTCCGTGTAGGGGATGGCCGTCCAGGACTCGAGCGAGTGGCAGAGCACGTCCAGCCCGGAGGCCGCCTTGACGGCCGAGGGCATGGACCGGGTGTTGAGCGGGTCGCAGATGCCTAGGGTCGGCTTCAGGTTGCGGTGGGCTATCCCCGTCTTGGCGCGCTTCGAGACCATGTCGAAGATGGCCGTCCCAGTCGTCTCGGAGCCCGTGCCCGCCGTGGTGGGGACGGCGATCAGGGGCATGAGCGCCTTTTCGATCGGCCTGCCTTCTCCCAGGGGTGCGTTGACGAAGGTGAGGAAGGGGGCCGACGGATAGGCGGAGTAGAGGTTCATCAGCTTTGCGGTGTCGATGACTGAGCCGCCCCCCACGGCGAGGAAGGCGTCTGGGTTATGGGGCTTGACCCAGTCGATTGCCTCCTTGATGCTGCCTTTCATGTTAGCATATTGATGTCACCCAAGACCAAAAAAGAAGAAAAGAGAAAGAGAAACCGAAGAATTGTAAATTGAGGCGCCAAATGGCGGCCACTAAACTTACGAGCTATCCTTGGGCTCGATCTTGACCTTGTTGAAGACAACAAAGTCGACGCCCTCCCTCGTCAGGCTTTCGCGGACCTGCTTCATGGCGAACAGCTTGTCGACGGTCTCGTCTGTTACGACACAAACCCGTCGGGCACCCATGTTCTTGAAGTCGAGGCCGACCTCCTGCGTGACCCCTTCCCCGAAGCGGATCGACGACGCGGCCATCTCAAAGGCGTACTCCTTCAGCTGCCCGGAGGACTCCTGCGGCGCGGCGTAATGCCGCTTGGAGAGGCGGCGCTGATATGGGCTGACAGGTGAACCATGGTGATGGTGGTGATTTGGGTTCGAGTGGCAGGGGCAGGAGGGCGGGTGAGTATACTGGATTGTCCGGAGGAGGCTCACTGCTCTAGTGGCGGACTTGAGGTGAGGGGGTCTGGCTTAGCCACGATCAAGAATCGTCTGAACTTTTGTCACACAGCCTTAAGGGCATCACTTACCGACGGTACGACTCTGATACCTAGACTCATTGTGATCAGTTTCCTGGTGATTCTGTGTACGGATTCTCATCACTAGAAACCGTACCCTCGGAGTTGCGGATGAGGTTGGAGGCTGCGCTTTATCCTCCTCGGCCGGCTCCCGGGAAGTGAGACACACAAGCACTGTCAGTGAGGGTGCATTTCTCCAGCTAGACCCCACATTGGGCGCTGTTTCGGGATTCGATCTGCTGGTCACAGGATATACTCCCCCAAGTAACCTCCTAAGTCGGCATTCAGTCACAGGGGGTAACAGGCTGGGGAAAACAAGCCCCAGCTACCCCGCACTCCCCCATTCGCAGGCACGGCACCCGAACTCAGCTTTGCCGACGGGAGCTACCTTCTGTGTATATCTGGCGAACATCGAATGAATTGAGAGTGCAGTGTACAATAAGATGATCGAGTATCGCGCTAGCCCGCTCATTTGGACTTATCCCTTCCCTCTTCGGATCATGGAGGCGATCTGAGTTGAGCTTGCCACCCCTTTTTGCGCTTAGGAGTAGGCGCGGACGGGAGGAGAGATGGTTTGATAGATGGAAAGGAGGAATTGGGAAATGCTGATGATGTCACCCCGCTTCCAATCCGCCCCTTAACCATCGACTTTCCTATCTAGGTCTGGCAGCCATCTGGCTACCAATGGCAGCAGTAGCAGAATTCGTGGGCCATTCCAACTACTAGACCTAGTTGTAGGATTAAGCCGGCGTGAGTCAGAAGGCATGCAACGTTGGTTAAGATTGATGGTCGTTTCTTATTCGCGTTGTCGTCGAAGATATTTCGCCATGTATAAATATCATCAGGTGCCAGGGAGGCTAAATTGCTTTACCTGATTTTGTCAATCTGTTTTTGTTTATTTTATTTTCCTTCGGTTATTTCGACTTCACGGAAGGTGACAACCAAGACAATCCAAGTTGCCCCAAACCGAACCCATAAAACAACCACGAAATGGCAACCATCACCACGGCCCTAAAGTCATCGGAGCAGCAACCCCGGCGTCGCCTCCGGGATGTCGTGCCCGGGGTCTACCTCGGCACCTGGCCTCCGGGTCCCAAGAACAGCCTGACCGACGTGCGTGGCGTCCTGGTGGACACCACGACGCTCCGCTCGGACGACGGCGCCGTCAACACGGGCTGCACCACCATCCTGCCCCGGAAGGACTGGTTCAACACGGCCTGCCACGCGGGCGTCTTCCGCTTCAACGGCTCCGGCGAGATGACGGGCAGCCACTGGATCGAGGAGACGGGTTTGCTGGCCAGCCCCATCGTGATAACCAACTCCTTCTCTGTGGGGGAGGCGTACCGTGGCATCTACGACCACGCCATCGAGCTGTACGGCCAGGGCGGCGCCGACTGGTTCCTCCTGCCCGTCGTCGCCGAGACCTGGGACGGCTGGATGAACGACCTCACCAGGTTCGCCGTCACCCCGGCCCACATCGTCGAGGGTATTCGGAACGCGAGCGACGCTGCCGTGCCCGAGGGTTGCGTCGGCGGAGGCACAGGGATGCTGTGCCAGGGGTTCAAGGGCGGCACCGGCTCGAGCTCGAGGGTCGTGCCGGGGGTGGACTCGTACTCGGACGTCGAGGGTGGTAAGCCGACGCCTCGGAAGACGGCGTGGACCGTCGCCGCGCTCGTGCAGGCCAACTACGGCCGGATGCAGCACCTGCACGTGGCCGGGGTGCCGGTCGGGCGGATCATGGCGGAGGAGAAGGCCCAGGAAGCAAAGACGGCCGAGGAGCAGGCGGCGGCGGACGAGGCGGAGGCGTCTAAGGACCGCAAGGACGGGAGCATCATCGTGATCCTGGCCACGGACGCGCCCCTGCACCCGGTGCAGCTTCAGCGCCTGGCCAAGCGGGCGACGGTGGGGCTGGCTCGGGTTGGGGGCTACGGGCACAACGCGTCCGGCGACATCTTCCTCGCCTTCTCGACGGGCAACTCCCCGCGCGTCCAGACCGTCGGGATGGACAAGAGAGCCGTCGACCCGTTCGGCGCCGACGCGGCCGCCTTCGCCAGCGTCGACGACAACACCATCAACGCCCTGCTCGAGGCCGCCGCGGACGCCACCCAGGAGGCCATCTACAACGCGCTGTGCATGGCCGAGACCATGGTTGGGTTCAAGGGCCACAGGTCGGAGGCAATCGATCTGGGGAGGCTGGCGGAGATTATGGAGAAGTACGGTGTCAAGGAGGGGGCGCAGTGAGGGGATGTGAGGTGAGGGGGTTTCAGTGGTGGGCTTGCTGTCGGTTGCACCTAGGTTCCCTTCCTAAGGCAATTAGGTAGGCAGGTCGGTTAGCAAGACGAGCAGGCGGCCGAACTACTTACCATCTGAACGTAAAACCTGAACATAGAAGCTCCTTGCCAACATTATGGATGATTGGCGGTCACGACATAGTGCCACTCTTGGCTTCATGAAGTCTGTGAGGACTGGCTCTCTAATTTACAACCCGAAAGCAATTTCGTCTTGTTCCAGTGTCTATAATTGAGTGACAAAGGCTGGGCATCCTGATTGTGATCTCTCGGTGAAGACGTCGCCCTCGCCTTCGCTGGAGTCCCATTGACGAAGACTGAGATCGGACTTGCTGCTGATGTCGAAGACCAGAAAGTGCTACTTGTTGGTCAAGCGCCGTTAGGGGGTTCAAATGCAGAGTTGCGATCTCGACCCCGCGTCAGGAATCGTGCCAATTCGAGCACTGATGAACTCCAGAGTCAATTCAACAGCAGTGATCAGTGAGCATGACTACAGGGTATTCGGCAACTTATCAGTGATCAAGACAATTTAGTTGTCTGGAAAGCCCAAGGAGTCAAAAGCAGTGATGCGTCGCCATCACATCGCAAGAAGATATGCACAAGGGGTAATCAGGGGTATTTCGGGTCAAAGTCGGTAACTCGATGGACGGAGTCAGCAGCATTGCCCTAGTGGGAATGTCGAAGAGGAAAGAGCAAAAAGAGTCTGGTGATATTGTTACCCGTCTAGGCTAGGGGACTATTGTGTTTTCATTATGGTGCTCGCCCGCGGCTGGTGGCTTCCAAAACTACCAATTGGCAGCATTCCAACCCGCATCTGTAGGTAAAGATGGCCGCTCCCACTATGCTTTGTTCGAAGCTGTGCGAAGCCCACTAGCATTTCCCCGTAATTGACCTGACTCATGGTCGTGCTCCGCTTAATGCTGGCTTGCAGGAGCACATCTTGACCTCAGCTAGCTAGTTATATAATCTTTGAACCACTTTGCCTCACCATAACAGCTTTCGGCCTCATGGTCTAGTGGTTAAGATCCCTGTTTTGGGTTACACCCGTAAACACAACTACAGGGGGTCCCTGGTTCGAATCCTGGTGAGGCCCGAAAGATTGAACTTTTTGCGACCCCGTCGAAGCGTCCGTCACAGTCGCTTTCCACACATACGTAACCCACGACACCTAAAGTTTTCGACATTTTTTTTCCTTAAAGAGGACTGTCAGATTCTATGTTCTCCTAGGTTTTCCTATTTTATTTCGGCCACACCGTAGCAAACGAAGGCTAGTTTTGAGGGGGGATTCGCTACAGAGGAGCCCTACAATTCGTTCCAAGGCGTTCTCTGTACTTCATGTTTTCTTTATTCAGCCCAAACAATCGCGCTCTTCCGACCTTCCGAGCGATGCGTAGCGGAGTACTTCTCTGTAAACCTCTAATGTCTGTATTTGCGAAGTCTTGTACTGGGTCAACCATTCCAAAAGGCGTACTTGTTGGTAATGGAGGCGCCACGCCGTCTTGGCCGCCGCCACATCCGACAGACATACTGGCAAGAAGAAGATCAGTCATTGGCAGAAAGTCTTGACTCTGGCAGGTCAAATGAACGGCCGGAAGGATCAACATTTCATCAAGGAGCTGTTAATATATTGGCAAGTGTAAGATAACTGAAGTGCCTGTGACAGCGAACTCAGAAGACTAATTTCATGTTATTCTCGTAATTAATTAAATCATATCCTCACGAAGTATTTTTACTTAAACTTTTATTGTCCGAAGTTGTGATTTGTTCGTGCAAGATCCATGGGCTAGATCTAGGGATAATCCGCGCCCCGTATGGATCCATGCATGTTCCGTTGACATCTCAACGGTTTCCAGAATAATCACACCTTGGTGACTTAATTATCTTCTCTTGGTCCCTTATTCTAGCGCTTCCTTTTGTATATTTATCTTTCTTACAAGCGCTCATCTTCAATTTCCCCTCTTCTCTTCCTTTTATCCTCGTATCTACTCTCCTCTCTACCCATCTTCTTTACCTTTCTTAGGCTAAGAGGTTTGAACGACAGCTATTCATCAGGCTTGACGAGGAGAACATAGCGGCTAACATTAGGAGATCAGATGATGTTCTGAAGCCCGGGCGTACTCTGCCTTAGACAGGGAAAGAGGGGGCAGAGCAACAATATAGAGAAAGGAACGGAATGAGAAGAGGACAAGAGGTGCAAACACAAAGGGGACATAAGCAGAGGCAAGGGTATGGAACAGAGCCGAGGAAGCCGGAGGAGGAAGACGGCGGAAGGGAGAGAAGAAGGATAGGGAAAAGAAGAGAAGAAAATGGAGAAAAAGAGGGATATAATTAATAGAAGATAACGAGAAAGAGACGGAAAAAAAAGTAGGAGCCAGCACTCAGGGGTTCATTACACAGGGGGCTGGGTGTGATTTTCTTTTGGACTGGGGGTCAAGATAATTAGCGAAGGGAACGGGGAGACGGAGTGAAAATTGTGAAAGTCGACTGGGATCGATGTCAACAGCTTAAGGTTAGCTTTCAAGTTGTACATTTCCTTTCGCAGCATTTATATCGCCCCAACAGAGGTTTTAGAAGGACATCATGGACAACTGGTGGAGGCCTAACGTGCACGCCGGGAGTCTTAGGCGCCGCCCTCGAGCTCGGAGACGGATAGGAGGACCCCTTAATCTACCAAGCCTCCTTTTAGTTTCTCGTGCTCACCCAAATCTCTCCTGCCCTCTCGAACAAGAGCATCGACGAGGAAAGAGATCGAGAGCTAGAAGCCACAGATATTCAGACACTCAATCCGCCAGATTCGATCTTGGTTAGTGGTTCGTTAACAGTATATGACGATGCGCAGACAGAACGAGGATTAGACCAGTGAGGAAATTAAATAACATATAAAAGAGATAAAAATAAAGAAAACCCTTGGATTCTGATCCGACCTCGATCGTATGCGCCGTGGAACTCATTATCAATGGCTTAGACCCAAATTCTGCTTAGCACCACTGTCTAACGGCCATTCTCCATGGCTTCTTCATCTCGAAAATGAAAACACTCGTGACCTCTAGATTAGTTGAGATAATACAGACGGTCCTCGGAAGCCTTAAGCGCTAGACCCTGTGGGCTTGGAAGTACATTTGGGTACAGTGGTGCTCCGCACTGTGGTGGTGCTGGACGTGCTGGTGGCGCCGTTGGTTATGTTGACCCAACTGTCCGAGTGGAGCATGCGGAAACCTTGGGCCTTGCCGCAGTGCATGCGGTAGGTGGTGTTGTGGAATCCGATGTGCATCCCTGCAAGAGTTTAGTAGTTGGGATCAGTTGGCATCTCATAGCAAGGGTCTCGTGACAACTCGGCGTTTGAATGACATATTCAACTTACCAATCTGTTGTATTTTGGTGAGGAAGGTTGGGAAAGTCCGCTCATTTCGGCGCATGCAGTTGCATTGAAGGCTGTAGATATGCATCGTCGAGTTTGTCACCAGATTTCTGACCATCCTTGCAGGGTTCTGGATGAGGAGGCAGTTCCTGCAATGTTCGAAGGCGTAACCCCTGGATTTGAGAGCCGGCGAAAGCCTCCTAGTCAGTACAGAAACAGCACATAAAGGGGCGGTGTAGTCGAGAAGATATTGCCCACATGGGTGGTCGGGCAATTAAATCTCGTGGATAATTACTTACTGGTACGCAGGCTTGAAGAGGCCGGTGGAATCGTCGAGACCGAAGCAGTCGTTGAGATTCAGGCTGGACGTGGTGTAGACCTCGTTGGTCAGGTTGGTCGGGCACTGGCCGAGGAGGACGCCAGGGACGTCGACTGACAGGGTCATGTTCTTGCATGCGAAGTCGACGGGGATGATCGAGGTCGAGCGCGCGGTATTGCCGGAGCACTGGAGCTCGTTGTTCTGCCACTGAAACCTACCCTCGATGCTGATCGTCTTCTTAGGCCCGAGCCCGGTTCCAACGGGGCATTGGTACTCCCATGACTTTTGGTTGGCGGTGCTGTGGAATATGCATCCTTTGGTACCCCCCCTGTGTGAACTTTCTGGTCAGACACATTGAAGCAGTGGAATGGAACACGGAGAGTGGAGGGCGGGTGAAATCTAGTGAGGGATTTAGGGGTAGTGCTGTTTCGCATCGACTTACGTATGTGTATATACCAACTCTCCGTTGTGATTTCCCATGCAGATCTCGAGGGCAATGGAGGCCCTCGCGAACAGCGGCTTGAGGCTGGGTGACCCGAAAACTGCACAATAAGCGTAGAGAGAGTGGACATTCCCCTCGAGTATCACCCCCCAGTTTAAACAGAAGTTATCGACGTGATTGAAAGTTGAAGAAGCTGGAGCCCGAGCTGAGATGTGGTGTGCATGTGCAGAGCTGCCATCGTGAGCGCGCGCGTGCACGTGCGGGTGGACGTCGTCCTCATATTCCTCATCTTCTTCGTCCTCCTCGTCCTCCTTGCCCAGATCGCGGTCGTCCAGCACGTCGGGCTTGTCGTAGACGCATTCCCTAGGCGGATGGAGGCCCTTCATGCCCATTCCAAGGTTGCACTCCAGCTCACCATTCTTGCAAGGGTCGGGGTTTGCACTTGCACTGCTGGCGGCGCTGGAGCTGCTGGGGTTTGCGGCCACCAGGTTGATGGCCAAGATCAGAATGCTTAGTAGGGCATACATATTTTCGTGTTCCGTTGATCGTCCGTGTAATACTATTTTCTGTTTCATTCAGATGATTAAGGTGGCTCACGAAGCAAAATGAAGGTACGGAGCGCCGTCCCCCTTCTTAAGTTGTGATCCGTCAGTTTGTGATTCACTGCTAGCCCATTCTTTGCATGTCGAGGTGAGCTTCAAGACCGCCGCAGCGTCACTAAACAAAGTACTCGGACGCAAACGGCATCTCGCAAAGCCACCTTCTTTTTTGCGCGGTGTTCTTTCATCTTTGTCTTTCCCCGAGCTAGCCCAGCCCGACTGCCTTGCCACAACCTACCATGTGATGGGTTTCTTGGTTTAGCAAACACGCAGTGGCATGCATGTCCACCCAACAGACAACTCATGGACTTTGTGACTCTTTCCAGTTGCTAATGTTGGTTGGTAGGACCACAATGATGGCCGATAATAGCCAGTGAAAGGGGACAAATGACGGATGTACCCACGGAGCGAGATAAAGAAGGGTAGAGAGCCGTGAATAGGTCGGTAGATAATAGCGTTTTATGCCCAGCAGAGAGAAGAGGGGGGAAAATGCGGGATCAAACAAATGATACTGTAAGATAGACAACTTGGAGGCGGAACTGTGGGTAAGAATATAGATATTTTCTGGCGGAGAGCAAATTGCCCCCTGACACACTATAAGCCAATTGAATCCCTAGCTGGGACACTGGAATTTCCAAACCTCGAAATCTCGTAAATGTGCTTTTACATCGTCGTCTGACCATTGTCGCTGGGTATGGCTCATTCAACCAGGAACCCGCCGCCCATATGGTCGTCGTCGTCGTCGTTGTCCACCACAAAACCCCCACCCTCATTATCAACATCGTCATCTTCGTGGTCTTGCGACTCGTCTCCACCATCCGTATACTGGTCCTCCGCCACATCCTCATCCTCCGAGGGAAGATCCTCACTCCTCTCCTTCTCCTTCACTTTCCCCTTCGTCTTCGCCGCATCCCTCGGCGCGAGCATGCTCTGCGCCGTCGTCCCGCCCGCACCGTCGGCAGCGGCCCAGATGCGCTCGTCGATCCTGAGCACCTTCAGGAACCTGCTCCACAGCCGCAGCGCCCGCCTCGCCTTCCGCTCCTCCTCCGCCTCGGCCTCCACGTCGTCCAGCCCCCGGGCGACTGCCAGCACGGCCTCCTCGTACTCGGAGGCGACTACGCAGCCCCGCAGCACTGCCGTGCCCTGCCTGCCCTTGAACTCGAACCCGGTGAGGGCCGGCGCGTAGTCCACGCCCAGCAGGAATGCCGCGCGGCAGGCCTTGTCGTGCGGCACGTGCGCGCCGCCGGGGGGCACCATGCTGGGGACGAAGACGTCGACGTTGTGGAAGCGGTTCCTGGGCACGACGCCCTCGACGACCGGGTCCGGGACGTACAGGTCCGTCTGGTCGCGGGTGAATATCGGCGTCCCGACCGTGTCGCCGGGTCCGAGGACGGGGTCTTCCTCCTCCCCTTCGCCGTCGTCGCTGAACCCTCCTCCCCCTCTCCCCCTCCCCCTGGGCCTCCTCCGCTTGGGGAGGAACTTGGCCGGTATCTCGTTGGGCCTCACCACCCGGCCCATGCGGTACCACCTGTCGGCCGACCACGCGACCCGCACGTCGCGCCTCCGGTAGATACGCTCGAGGGGCCCCTTGCTGCCCGCGGCCACGGTGCCCGAGGACCGCGCCCCGGGGGCGAGCACCTCATTCCTGCGGAGGTGTCGCTCCAGCGCGTACAAGGGGTGGTCCTTAAAGTCGGCCACGTTGCGGGGCATCGGCTCGCGGGCGGTGGCGGCGGCGAGCTCCGTCTCCTCGATCCGGTCCAGGTCCGTGACTATGCCGAGAGGGCGACGAAAGAAGGAGAGGGCGAGGGCGTACCACTCTTCCCCGCTCGGGGCGGCAGGGTCTGATAATATGGGGATTGGGAGATTGTCGACCCGAAGCTTTCGGGTCTTGGATGTGTAGGCTTTTGCATAGCGGCGGGTGACATCCCGGGCTGTGCCGTCGGATGCGAAGGCTATCGCGTAGGTGAGGCTGTTGTCGCGGTCTGTGAGAGGGGGTTCGAGCTTTGCAGGCCGCCATTGGGAGCAGGTCACGAGGGGGTCGACAGGCTGCCACTTCTGGTGAGATTCGTCGAGGACTTCGACCCAATAGACCGGGTAGGCCGATTCGTTTTTCATTGGGTTGGGTCCCTTCTCCTTGACGTAGGATGCCGTCTTTGGTGGTGGGGCCATGTCAGGGATAGCATAGGCCGTTGCGTTCGGGTGTCCCAGACGGCGGAGAGGGGAGCCTGTCGCCACTGGCTCTGTAGGCGTTGTAGATTTGAGGTAGTCGAAGTTGCTCATCTTGGCCCGATACGCTTCAGATTTTATTTGTGAGGATATCTTGTTGCTTCGGGGCTTTGGTAGTGTAGGCACCCCTGACAGAAACGACAGGGGCTGCAACGAGCAGACAAGGCGTGTTTGAACCCCTGCGGAGCGGAGGAGAGCGCAGAATAGCTGAGCACCAACGTCTCTTGAGCCAACTAGCAGCCTTGCAGCTTTGCGGAAATCATCCTTGTCCATCGTGGACTCCAGGTCTTCCGGGAGTTTGTACTACGCAGTCGATTAGAATATTAGACTGTCAGAATGACACTTACCCCTTTTGCCAGCCCAGGGTGCCGCGGGGGGAGGCTTACGTTGTCCAGATGTGACCCCTCCTCAGCCCACAGCGCCCTTCTCAACCCCCGTTCCGTGATCTCGAAAGCACTCTTGAATTTCGCCCTGGCCTGCTGTATGGCATCCTTCAAGGATTCCGTACGGCCGAACTGGGAGAGGTGATCACCAGGCTTCATCAAACGGATCACCTTCTCCGGCAGGAGAGGTAGCAGTGATTCCTGAACCTCTGTGTCGTTGCACCAGCGGTTCCTCCGTGCGGCGTGTATCAGCAAGCAGCAAAGGTGCATCTTATGGATCTCAGCCCTCTGTTCCCGCTCAGCCTTGCTGATGGGTTTCCGCTTCACAGCGTTTCTTCTCGGGGACATGGCAGCCCTATGCGCCGTCAGGTTAAGCTCCAGATCGCTCGGCCTGTCGCTTGATCCTGTATCCCGTGGCGATAGGACGTCAAAGTCGATATCTTCAAACACTACGTCCTCATCCTCCTCGCCTTCGTCCTCCGAGTCCAAGTATGTCGTCTGTATCGTCGGGGCTGGCAAGGCAACATCCTCGAACTCCACATCCTCGTCCTCGTCTTCATCCTCATAATCCGGCTCGGACGCGCTTCGGATGACCTCGGAAGGGTTCGGTTTTGGTGCAGCGGCGACGGAATTACCGTCCCTTGGCTTCGAAGAGGGTTGTCCTGGTCGGCGCAATCGCTTCGTCGGTGGCTCGCTCGGTTCGGCTTCGGAGCTCTGAGATGGCCCCGCGCCCGCCTCGACGAGCATGTCGCGGTAAACGCCGGGAAGGACGGTTCTGCGAGACGAGGATCTTTGCGACGGGGATTGTGTCAGGTTCGGTCTTTGCGCCTGAGAGCGTGTCGCACGCCTTGCGCTGCCCGGCGCCGCATTCCTCCTTCGACCGGACATGACGTCGTCAGGCGAGAGATAGCCGCATAGCCTAGTTGGAAGGCTCAATTGGATAATAGAAAAAAGGCTTGTTCGAGGCAGGTCCTCGATTTAGGGAGGACGCCGGGATTTAATCAGCTCCTGGAGGTCTGGCATGCTTAGGGGAAAGAACCTGGCGAGCGTATGTCCGACAAGAATCTTGTGGACCACCATCTTTACCGTGGACGGGACTTCGTGGTGACTCGCACGCTGACAAAACCCCTTGGCGACCCGATTATCGCGCGACAGCACGTGATGTCTAAGGCGCTGATGGGGCTCGGCAATACGAAATGTACTTTCTTGTTCGGTGCTTGATCCATCCCTTACAGACTTTCCTCAATGCATCACTGCCCGTAATCAGCGTCGGACATTTTAATCGTTCTGCCTCGACCTCAGCACATCAATGCGGAGCCCTAAATTCATTCAGCAATGGCTCACTGGAGGCGGTCGGGCATCACAGCGTCGTGTTGATAGAGTAAGAAATACGCCAACATGTCGGCGGCGAGCCCAGCAAAGCTCTCACCACGAATTAATGTCATCAAAAAGGTTCGTATCATCGTAGGTCATCATGCTGCCCCCATCCCGATATTCCCCTTCCGTCTTCCAAGACCACAAAATTCAGCCCGATAATCCCCGCCGGCCTCAGACCGGATCACTTGACATGAGGGGCAAACCGGAAGGTAAAATGGTCCGATAGGTCTGAACGCACTCTCACTTCTCCCGCCTCTGCTTCCTCCAGGGGTCATCCTCCCACCACGGATCCTTCTTCGCGATCCCGTTGACCTGCTCCTGTCTTCGGACCTTGCAGGTCGCGCATTCCTGCTTGACCGGGTTGTCTCGGTGTCTTCCCGATGCGCCGAGGCAGCTCTGCCCAAAGTTGGCACAGGGGTCAAACTTGTCGAAGCTGCGGTGCCCGCAGGAGAAGAGGAAGTTGATTTGGACGCTTCGATATTTCCCGTTGTTTTCAGCTGGTGTAAGTGAGATTCGCCGCTACGGGATTCCGCGTTACTATACGTACCACATTTCTCTCTGTAGGTATTTCTTTCAGCACAGGATCAAGCTAGGGATTTCCTCGAGCCGTCTTCTTTACTTGAGAGGTTGACAAGTGGGAAGACCTCGATATCTTGTTGCCTTGGACTGCAGGCTACGATATGCTAGATATCTTATTCTGAGCGCAGAAAGGAGACGCGAGGGAGCGCTCTGAAGTGATGAGGAAAACGCACTGGGAAAGTTCCTGTCTAATAACAGCGTCTTTCCTCAGTGTTCCTTTGGTATGCTCAAGTGGATGATGGCGAGCAAGTCATCACCCACGGGCTCGATGGAAGCTTCCTGCCATATATACAGGAGATCTAGGGAATTAGGACGAAGGAGGGCAGACGAAGCGAAAAAGGAGGTGTGGTCGAAAGGGGGTTGTTCAAAGGCCGGGGGCAGGAGCAACCGGAAAAGGATAGGTAACTCTAGCCTAGAGGTACGTAGGCATACTATCCAGAAGCATCGACCTGCATTAGCACTGCTCTGTCCCACGAGAATGTGCATACTACCACCTGGCATGGGCCAACGCGGATTCGTGGATTCAGACGGACCACATGGTGCAGGGTCCATATGCATAGCCAAGGCCTTTGACAGGTGGACACACAACTTGTGGAGCAGGACTACAGCAGGTAGGCAGGTAGGCAGGTAGGTAGGTAAGCAGGTGATAACTGACAGCCTTGTTGTTAGAGTTGTCGGGCTGGCCTAGAGGTTGACCCTACGAAAAGATGCAGGTGGCCTCTCGGGTTGAGGATTTTGATTGGGAAACTGCATTTCTGAAGGACCGGGGGCCGTGGGCCGTCTAGGGCGCAGGAAAGTTGAGACCAGCAGGAGGTCACCATTAATTATGGGCTCCGATCATACGCCGCCATAGTGGGAAAGGAGGAGGGAGGAGGGGGGGGCCACACGGTCGGTTATACCGCGTCGTCAAACTTCTATCAGCATCACACCACCTGCCGTGGGCCGAATTGCACCTAGGGCGAAGTGACAGGTGCCCAAGGGACCTTGTTGGGGGATCAGCATTCGCAAAAGTCAACACCAACTTCGGGTATACCTACTCTCCAGCCAGCCACCTATCGTCAAGAACTTCCTCAACATTGATTCCAGCAGTTGCAAGCTTCACTGTGGTGCAACTGGAAGCATGAGAGAGACGAGGAACCCAAGAGAGGGGTGAGTGTCGGGCCTGCCGGGAATGAGTGATCAAGATGTGGAAATGGCGTCAAAAACGATTGGCAAGCTTGACAGGAGTCCCTCTACGGTGGATTTTGGTGGGGAATATTGCTGGCAAAACCCCCGCCCAACGGATATGATGCAAGTTAGGAGCATGTGTCTAATGCAGATGACAGGCGACCTCAAGGCAACCAGAGAACACATCCATTTGTGGGTATTTAGGTTAGTCCTTGTCCTTTACATGCAGACAGTTGCTAGCGCATCCTCCTGTCTTCTGTGCAGCAAGCGTGGAGGTTTGTGAGTTGTGACCGTTTGCTGGCAAAATGCAGGCTGCCAGCTCCTCATAGGTAGCCTGCCGACGGTCAGGCGTTCATCCAATTGATGCGAGCGATCAGGAATGCAGCCAGCCAGCGATTAGGTTGCTTTGAAGCGCAATGGCAGAGAGCTGTTGGTAACGACAGCCTGCCGGCAGCCAGGCCGGAGGCGGGGCTTTGCCTCCCCGCCAAAGCGCCCCGCGACACCGGCCGAATGACGTTCCGGAGCCAGAGAGGCACGTAAGGGGGCAGTCGGCTGTCAGATGACGCCGAGACGACTTAATGACTAGCCTACCTAAACCTACCTGCTTCAAACCTACTCGACACCTGGGAGGAGCCTCTGGTTGGGCTTTGGTCGCAGTCTCTCGCTGGGATGGCAGTGATTCCGCCTACTTGCGCAGAATTGTGGAAGGGAGGGTCGGCGACCATGGTGGGATGGTCTTAGCATTGCTAGGCCCCGCGCGATGCAGGGCAAGGTCGACGCCGGTGTCCAGGGACGAACCTTGGAGTCTTCTATCCATTTGAGTGCGATAAAACGGCCAGGATATCCTTGTATGTACTGTTAGGGTTTAACCACCGTTCACAATAACCGCCTCCAGAGCTGCGCAGAGCCTACCTAGGTACTTTCCGTTCTTAGCGGGAGCTTCGCTGCCGACTCAAATGGACAGCTCCGAGCCCAGACGGGACGGGCCCGGATACAACCGACCAATTAGATCGCACAAAAGAGACTAGGTACCCCTTGGGTTAGCGGACACACGGTATTTTTCGAAATCATCACTCCTCGGATTCTTGCAAGCACCTGCTTGGATCGACTGTCAAAGATTTGACAAGTTAAAAGAAGGAGAAGCGGGAAGACCCCAATCCACGGAGTGACCCACGAATGTTGATCATGACCCTGGCGGCCACGAGTCGTCGACAAGGACTCCTCGCCACATTCGCACATGGCGCATCAAAGATTTTGTAGATCTTAGACACTTTGCGTCTACCAGACGTCACACGTTTGCCCCTCGTCCCGTCCCCCCAGCCTGAACGAGCGGGGTTGACATCCAGCCAAGCGTCTGTGAGTAGGTAATTCCCCAATTCGGCGAGCTTACAGGCTCCGAGCTAGCCCCGCAACTTCCTAGCTTTCACTCAAATCGGGCTAGGAGGCTGCAGACCACTCAGGCTCACAAGATTTAAGCTTGGACGTCGCTGCAGGGACGGCTCGCGATGGCACGCAGATTTCCTTCCTCAACGAAGAATAGACCAGCAATTTCTTAGATATTGCCCATCTCATGATCTCACCACCGCCATTACCACGGCAGAAGTCACACCCTCCAGACCGCGCGGTGAGGTCATAGCGTTGGACCCCTCACACGCTTGAGTGCCCCCAATAGTTGAGGCCGGTTTGCGCCGGGGTGGACATGGAGGACCCTACGTGCGGACATCTGCCGAATTGCATCATGAGATCGTGGCCGTACAAAAATGGCAAAAATTGGCAAAAATTGGGAGGTGGTATTCAGTTCTATGTAGAAGAGACAGTCTGGTAAATCTGGATCTGGTTGTCTGGAGAAAACGGATAGGGGGGCACCCGTCCAGCTGCCCACAACATTGTCACCAAAAAAAAATCAGCAGGCCCTAGAGCCGCCGTCCAGATCTAGTCAACTGGTCGTCGCGAAACGCTGCCCCATCTGCGGCCTCAACACGGGCCAGTACTCCTCCGCCGAGATACCGAAGCCCCTTGTGACGTGCACCTGAGGCGGCGGCAGATCGCTGATCATGCCGACACAGCTGTTGCGATTTCCGCCGGCGCCGTGGATGAACGTCGAGCGCGGCCGCGCGAACGCTGCGGGCGGGCGGACGACCACGACGCGGGCCTCCTCCAGCTTCACCGACTTGTCGCTGTTGTCCCTCTCGCTCTCCGCCATACCGCCCGCCACCGTGCCGGCGGTTGTCGGCGCCGTAGACCCGGGTCTCGTCATCCCCGCCCTACCGGCCTTGAGCGACGGCGGGAGCGGCGAGACGGGGGGTGTGGTGCGCGGGCGGCCCTCCACCCCGACCCCGACCCCCTGGCGTGGCACCTCAGCGGCGACACCACTGACGGTGGCGTTGACGTCGCTCTCGCTCAGGCTGCGGATGTAGCTCAGCCGCTTCATTGCCTTGCGGGTCGAGTGCAGGCCCAGGATCTCCTCGGACAGGTCGCCGCTGTCGTCGAGGTGGGTTTGGGGCTCCAGGACGCTGACGTCTCCGGGCGCTCGCCGTGGGAAGAGGTCGGAGTCGTAGGCGACCGGGTGGTTTGATCGAGGAGGGATGCCGGTGTCGCCTTGCCTGCCGCCGCCGCCGCTGCCGCGCTTGGTGGGTCGTAGGCTCGACTTCGGCTTTGACCGCTGCCTCTTATTAGGTGACCAGGCCCTCTTGGGCGACCAGGACTTCTCGGTTATAGGAGAGAAGCCGAGGAAGCTGACACTGGGTTGACGGCGGGCCTGACTTCCGAAGGGGCTTGAGCGCCCTATGTCCGAGCCAGAACGGGAGCTCGACGGTGAATAATTGGCATTGGGGTGGTCTGGGTTGTCGTAGTTGAGGATACAGAACCAGTCGGGGATGAATCGCCCTGCCAGGGGGTGTAGCAAAGGCACGCAAGCGCAGAAGAGGGCGAGGGAAAGCTCCGTCATCATGAGGGCCGCGCGGTCTGCATTCATCCAGGTGAAGTCGTCGCCGAGGTCGACATACCTGATGCGAACGAACTGTAAGACGACGACAAAAAGGCCGAGGAAGTAGATGAAGCCCAGGACCACCGCCTCCGGCCGTCCCAGCACGAAGTTGCGCATGAACATGGCCGGGAGGAAGAAGATGACGGTCGCGGTGATGATGTCCCCGGCCACGTAGATGTATCTGTGGGGCACCTCAGGGATGCACGCCGCGGGTATGGCAGGGTCCCAGAAACCAGCCGTCGGGGAGCAGACGAAGACATTGATCCAGAATTCGGAGAGGCTCCAGAAGCCAATGAATACCATGCAGGCGAGGAACTTGTAGTGCCATACCCAGCCCCGACCGAGCATCTTGAGGTACTGGAAGAGAAAGGTCATCTTGATAGTGAAGAGTGAGAGTGAGTAGAGGACGATGGCGACAAAGTATGACTGAGTTTTGTGCGATCCTGTTAGCGAGGTTTTTTCTTCTTTTTTTCCCCGTCGAGGGTTGCTAGAGACTCACCCTAAGGTATAGCTTGATATCCCCGTCTGAGAGAACCTCGGTATGCCTCCCTAGACCGGATTGGGTCACTGCTCCAAAGTCAGACTTGGTGGCTACCCTTAGAAGGGTAACATAGTCGCCAGGACTTACTAAGACTGATCGCAACACCCGTTCCGAAAATCATGAATAAGGAGATAGTGGCAAAGTAGTCATCGATCCATAACCGTTTGTTCACGAAATGCCGCGTGTATATCCGGAGGCCGACGACGGTGGCAGAAAGTAGTAGAGTGAAGACTACAGCTCCCAAAGGGGCCGAGATCTTGGAGCTGTATGCCCATGGTGGGTGCTCCTCACTTGAGTTTGGCATCTTGGCGTTGGGGTGTGAAGTTGGTGCTTGCAGCCAAGCCGTTCTTCGAGTTGTTGGGGCTCCAGAACAAATGAGAACCGGCCTAGTTGGTATGTTCGCTTGAGCATTTGAGAACAAGTTGGACAGATTGAAGAATCATCTGCTAAGACATGACGAGAGAACCACGCTCCATGGTGACTGACGAGAGGGGGCCTCGTCAATATATGCAAACAGGACGACTTCACCTGCCTGAACTCGGAGGCGAAGAGGCGATGGACCCCTGTGAGGCCGGGAGGGAGAGTTTCTGCTGCATCTCGTCACGCAGAGACGGGAGGCGGAAAATTCAATGGCGAATCGCGGAAAGGGACAAAAAGACGGCAGAAGCTGGAAGGGATCTTCAATCCTGTTCTCCTTTACGACCAAAGCGCAAACGTCAGTGAGATGCAGCTTGCAGCTCGAAGATGTTGTTGTCAGGCCCGTGCGCCGCTAATAATTGTGGTGGTGTGTGAGTGCTTTGCTAACTCCCTGGTCGGCCTGCAGCTGGCTCCTTTCCTTAGAAAGGAAGTGTCAAGGGCGGAACCCCTCTGTGCTAGCAGCCGTCTGCTAAGAAGCACCAACGTCAGTTTGTTTGTCTGGGGTTGCAAGGGGACCGTGGACACGGCAAAGAGCCGACAAAGTTGCAGACATGATGACAAGGACAATCCTTCTCCAGATAAGGAGAATGCAAAGGGGCGAGCCATCCAGAGGACAGTTGAAGCCAGCCCGCTAGGTGTAAGGATTAAGTGCTTGTGGTTGTTGGTGTCAAATGTTTCCTGTTTTTCCCCACTCTGTAGAGTTCGGAGGCGCGCGCTGACTACTAGGTGGGGTGCAACGCTCCGGGAGTGGGACTCGCAGTGCCTTGCAAACACGCGAGAGCAGAGCCTGTTGTGAAGGAAGTTTTGAAACAAACCAGTTCCACATACCTCGAGGTTGCGGTTCGTCAACAAGCACCGCAAAGCTAATATCGTACGCCAGCTATGTCCCGAACCCTTTTTTGGCGGAGAAAGCCGACGAGGACCGCTCTTTGGGTAACGAACCCCGTTACTCGGTAGCCGGCCCAACTACGTATCAGTGATGGTGGCTCGTTCCTGAGCTGCCCTCGGCCGGGAATCATCAGTCTCCATGAGCTCCTGCCTCCCACCGACATTCCCGGGTCGCTTAAGAAAACAACGTGACTACCTTTTCGTGGTTCGAGTACAGCCCCTTGATATCGGCCTGAGGGAGGTCGAGGCTCGTTTGTGCCTCGCTTGGTCGTTCGCGTTGTCACTCACACCGCGCTATGGGCTGTTTGTCCTCTGGGCGCTCGCCTCGACGTGTTGAATGACTCCATAGGCAAGGCGGGGTTTTATCGCTGATCTCGCGATGGTTGCGACTTTCTAGAGGACTGCTGTCCGCAAGCTAAAGTTATTGGGGTCAAGAGCTTCTGCGGGAAAGGATGTCCATCAGGTCTTGGGTGTCCTTCGGCGAGCCTTCAATGAGCTCCGTCGGACTTATCTCCGCTTCAAGCCGACGCCTTCACTCTTCATCCCAGTTATTTCATCAGCACTCACCACACTCTTTTGTGAGCCCAGGCACCAATCGCGGAAACAATGTGACTGACAATATTCTCCTCAACGCCTCCGCAGACCAAGGCCTTAACTGATTCTTGCCCGATGCCACTGTGACAAATCGCCTCCGAAGTCGCCTCCAACATCGCCTAGACCCAATGCTTGCCTTCGACAGAGCGAGCTAATGGTTGCTATGTGGTGTTGGCGAAGACCGTATGTACTGCCTGCTTACGCTCATTTGAGCCAGATCCGTGAAGAGAGGAAGCCGCGTTTTCGCGAGTCTGACAGGAAGAAGGGTTTCGTCTCGGTGCATTCTTCGTTATTCACGCTGCCTATTCTCTCTCTCTCTCTCTCGCGTATACATACACACGCTCGCCCGAAGATGAAACTACTTACGAATACTACCTCTCAAGGCCCTTCGGCCGTCACTTTCCAGGCCTTCATACAATGTATGGGCGAGTGCGCGCCTGCTGGCGTGGCTATTGATGCAGGACTTGCGACTTCGCATGAGAATAGAAGGCATTGCCTCAAGGATGTCGTACGGAGGGTTTCGGAATCCTGGCCATCCTTGGAACGCAAGCGCGAACAAGGAGCTTTGATGATGCCGAACGCTGGGCGAAGCGCGGGAGGTTGCTCCCGCACATCGTCTCCCTAACGAAGGTATACTGTGACCTGCGCTCGGGGTTTGTGCCGGTCCTGCCAGGGCGGGAACTTGCCGAGTTACTCCTTGAGGTTGCACAGTGAGTACACCGCGCAAATTCATTGGCACCTCGGCAGTTCCATAGGACTCTTGACCTCGGCATTGATAAAGGCTCCCTTCCGACTTCAACTGCAGTTGGGCCACGCCTATGAGGCCAACTGGGCTCTCCACAGGGTTGCAGAAATCTACAATAATAACCCTACCCAGGAGGAACTCGGTAAGCTGTACCGTGGTTGGGTCGGCCTTTCACGCATGAGAGAGACGCAAGGGAGCTCCTCCGATTCGCTATCTCAGGCCCTGGAGCTGGAAAAGGAACGATATCAGGATACCGACGAGCCGACCTCTGTCATGGCGATTTCGCACAACAACCTGGCCATCGCCTATGCCTTCACCCGCGACTGGGACAAGGCCATTGAACAGCTGGAGCATTCGCGGCAGATCTGGGAAGCCCTTCCCGAGTTCGCTAGGGACGGACTGTTTTCGAATCAGTACCACCTGGGGCTTGTCCTTTACCACATGGGAAAGTTCGACGACGCGACGTCGGTGCTAGAGAAGGCGATCAAGGACTGCAAGGAAGCAATTAAGAAGGAGACGATCAAGGGCTGCAAGGAGCCATCGGGTTCTAAAAGTTACAACCCGCTGCGGTGAGGGGATTCCAACAACAGCGACCCAACCCTCAATTTTATTTTTCACCCTCCTCCTCTGCAATCGTGTATTCCGGGGTCGCACGAGAATCGACCCATCCTGTGTGCCGTGGCAGAACCGGAGCCTTGTACTACGCACTCGGCAAAGTTAAGTTCGCCCAGGGGCAGTTCGACTCGAGCCTTGTGCGCCACCATGTAGCCTTGGCCAAGGCTCTCCATCACCGGCGTAACCTGGCTCCACCTTGGCCAGGGCTCAGGGTCCCGACTGGGCCACGCTGAGGCGCATGTACCAGGTGGTGAGACACATTGTGAGAGAGCAGAAGTGGGATGAGGCATAGTAAGTGGGCAGGACTTTCGTTGCGCGTTCGGGAGGGTGACGGCCCCGGGTTCTGGGCAGTTGAGCCTTGTCACCGGAGTGCTAACCACGGCAAACCGAACCCGCCATTGTCTTCACCCTCCTTGCTGAGTACGTCGGAATCATCAACAGTGGCTATGGCTCTGGCGTGACACCCAACTACGAACAGATGCGCGTGCACTTTATGTACAGCAGGTGCTGCACTCAGACGGGCCATGGTGACGAGGGGGAGGAATGGCTTCGGAGAACACTCGTCATGTACAACTCTGCCCGCCGAAACGACCGTCGGACAGCCTCGACCCTGACTGAGGAGGATGTGGATGGAATCTTTCCCTATGATTGGATCTAATCGGTAGTACTCTACTCAGTCACAAGTGACTGCGAGGCTCCCAGGGGAGTACCTAGGGCTCAGATAGACATGGCCTTTACAGTGGTGGCGTTCAGACGCACAGGATGTTGAGGTTGCTGGTGACAATCGAGATCGAGGGTTAGATCAATGTGCATTTTGTTTGAGGAAAGCAGCAAATTTCATTTGACGGTACCTGCCTGCCTACATAACTCCTAAGCTTCGAGACTCCAGGCTAGCATCAAGAGTTCCATCTTCAGCAACCCAATGAACCCTTCAGGGGTGTGGAGATCACAGCCATCCCGATTAGGAAATTCGCAGATGGGCTTCTTGCGTTCTGATTAGCTGAAACTGCTTCATCTCGCCTCTAGAATTGCCTCATTTTCGGGGCCGAGGGAGCAGTATTCTGTTGCCAATCTGCGAGGGCAAACCGTCGTATTTATCGATCGCGTTTTGGTTAGTATATATCGCTCAATTGAGGCGATTCTAACAACTCACGAAACCAACGCCATTAGATTTGTCGCTTGGTTGGCGGCTTCGGAATCCGAATTTGAGAGCTTTGCAGACGGGTGGGCAGCCAGTTACGTATAATCAAGACAGTCAAATTTGGTGACACGTGCAGTGGACTTCGGTGTTGAAGTTCCCCCGTCCGAGCCGCGTCGAGCCGAATCCGGTCTAGGGTACGAATGGTAAAGAGGCTATTAGGACGCCCAGCGGTGCCCAGGGATGGCCCTACCTATCAACTCGCTGGACTTGTGAGATGTTTCCAGCGTTCTGGGGCACCCAAGCTCTACTACGTATCCGTAGTAGTACGTCGGCCCAGGTTTTGCTGTGCAGTATGAGCCTTGGCGATGCGTATTTGGCCTACTTTTTCCCCTTCGATCGATCAAATCACAGCATCGTGGCGGGCAAACGCAGCCCCGAGAGGCTGTGCTTCAACTTATCCTGATGCCTTCCCTTATGTTTCGAGCCTTCCAATATTGTTTTAGGTCCATTGTAAATACGTGCCCAAAAGGCAATCTCTCTCTCTTCCTATTCATTGACTTGCAATTCCTGCGATGAGTCCAGCGTTTCTCTGTTCTAGCAATCATCCTTGCAGCTCTCGTTCGCCTTAGCATCATCCGAGCCCCTCTTTGCGCCGGGTGCACAACTCTAGCTACTTTTTTACCCTCCAGTTTAGAATCCGAGGACGTCTAGGGCAAATCGCGATACTTGACACGAGGATATCTATTTCATCGGCGAATTTGGTTTCTTCAGAAGGAGGGCTGCCTTCCCTCTAATTCCCAATTGGCCCCAGAGTTTCCGGTCGACCGGAATTCCATCCCCAGGTATCCCCACGCGAGCCTCGAAGCCGATCGCCGCCTGCAGCGCGCCTGCGGCCGCAACAGCCAGGAGTCATGGCGTTCATACGGCAGACCATCACACTGACGAACAAGAACCTACTGATCGTCTTCCTGCGCCACCCGTTAGCGACGGTCGTCCGCGCCCTGCTCTTGCCCATCATCCTAACTGCGTTCCTTAGCTTCGCACGAAACCTCTTCGTCCCGCCCGCGATCAATGGTATCGCGGACTCGCGCCTGATCAGATCACTAGGCGACGGCATCCGACAGGCCGGCGGTACGGGCCGGGATACGGTTGTGTTTGTGAACAATGGTTTCCAGGGCGGAGACATCGAGCGGGTGATCGAGAACCTATCGGGCCAGCTCACGGCGGTGGGAAAGAATGTCATCCGGCTGTCGGACGAGTCGCGGCTCAACTCGGTATGCAAGAGCTCACTCAGGGGCGTGTCTGGCTGCTACGGGGCTATTGTCTTCCATGGTTCACCCAACGAGGGACTCGGCGGGATATGGAACTACACGCTCCGCCTGGATGCCGGGCTGAGTGGCGGCAAGATTGACGTCACCAAGGACAACAATGACGGGCAAATTTTCGTGCTGCCCCTTCAGCGGGCCGTCGACTCGGCCATCACGAGCCTCGACCCGACGAACGGCCGGTCCGCCCTGCCGAATAACACGCACGAGTACATGTTCACAGAACTCACGCAGCAGGAGCGGGCCGAGCGCATCAGGGTGCTGTACCAGCAGGCCGTCACAAACTTCATGGGCGTCGCATTCATCGTGGGCGTGATCGGGATTTGCTACCACATGACGGGCTTCATCGCCACGGAGCGCGAGATCGGCATGTCGACGCTGATCGAGTCCATGATGACCACGAAGCACCGCTGGCAGGCCCAGGCAGCGAGGCTGCTGTCTTACCACATCGCATTCTCCATCCTGTACCTCCCGGGCTGGGTGATCGGGTCCGTCATCCTCCAGACCGGGGTGTTCGCGCACACAAGCACCGCCGTTTCGGTCTTCTACCATATGCTGGCGGGCCTCGCGCTCGCGAGCATGTCCGTCACCGGGGCTGCCTTCTTCAAGAAGTCGCAGCTCAGCGGTGTGACGGTGACAATTCTACTGATCGTGCTTGCCATCGTCGCGCAAGCTATTTCGTACCCCAGTACTGTACAGGTTGCGGTGCTGAGCCTGCTTTTTGCGCCCTGTAACTACGTCTTCTTCGTCACCTACATGGCGCGCTGGGAACGCAAGCAGTGGCCGACCGACCTCACCAAGGTGGGGCCGGACAGCCCCTGGGAGCTGCCGGGCATCGTACTGTGGGTGTTCCTGGTAGTCCAGATCATTGTATACCCGGTCGTGGGCGCCCTGATCGAGCGGTACCTCTACGGCACAGGCACAAGCGGCCGCACGATCTTGCCTCAGGGCCACGGCCAGAACGAGACGACGGCTGCCGTGCAGCTGGAAGGGTTTACCAAGGTCTATAGTCCTGGTTTAATCCGGCGCATGTTCACCTTCATCTCGCGGCCCAAGGAACCCGTCCGGGCCGTGGACGGCCTGACGCTCAGCGCGGGGAGGGGCCAGATCCTCGCGCTGCTGGGAGCCAACGGCAGCGGCAAGAGCACCACGCTGGACGCCATCGCGGGGATCAGCAGGCTGACGAGCGGAAAGATCACGATCGACGGCACGGGTGGGCTGGGCATCGCGCCGCAGAAGAACGTGCTCTGGGACGAGGTCACGGTGGAGGAGCACGTGCGCATCTTCGACGAGCTCAAGTCCCCCCACGCGCGGGCGAGCAAAGAGGAGACACGGCAGCTGGTCGCGTCGGTAGACCTGGAGAAGAAGTTGAAGGCGCACGCCGTGACCCTCTCGGGCGGGCAGCGGCGCAAGCTGCAGCTCGGCATGATGCTGACGGGCGGGAGCGCGGTGTGCTGCGTCGACGAGGTGTCGAGCGGGTTGGACCCGCTGAGCAGGCGCAAGATCTGGGACATCCTGCTCGCGGAGAGGGGCAGGCGCACCATCATCATGACGACGCACTTCCTCGACGAGGCGGACCTGCTGGCGGACCACATCGCCGTGCTCTCCAAAGGGACGCTCCGGGCCGAGGGCTCCTCGGTCGAGCTGAAGGACAGGCTCGGCGGCGGGTACAGGATCCACCTCCAGAAGACGAAGACGCTGACGGACGGGCCCGAGGTCGACGGCGTGGTAAAGAAGGACGCCTTCGACGTGGTCAGCTACATCGCGCCCTCGTCAGGCCTGGCCGCGCAGGTCATCCGGACGCTGGAGGGCCACGGGATTCGCGACTACCGCTTCTCGGGCCCCACAATCGAGGATGTGTTCCTCCAGCTGGCCGAGGAGGTGAGGGGTGAGAATGGGGTGGTGGTCGGCGGGGGTGGGAGCGCAGCCGACGACCAGGCCGCCGCAGCAGAGAAGACGCCCTCCTCGGAGGGTGTGGACGAGCTTGCCGCGGCCAAGGGGGTGGGGGCAGGGGCAGCAGGCGGCGGGAACCTGGAGCTGCTCTCCGGGGAGCGGGTCGGGATCGCCAAGCAGGCCTGGGTGCTGTTCATGAAGCGGTGCACAGTGTTCAAGCACAACTGGGTCCCCTACTTTGCCGCCTTCATCATCCCCGTGCTTGCCGCCGGTCTGGTCACGCTGTTTATCAGGGGCCAGAAGCCCGTCGGGTGCACGCCTGCCGAGCTGGGGACCGAGGAGGAGGCGGAGAACATCTTCACATCCGGGGTGAAGCTGTACTTCGTGGCGGGGCCCTCGGAGAGGTTCACTCCCCAAGCACTGCTGAGGTTGTTCCTGCCGCTTTTCGGGGGCGGATCCGGGAATTCGACGTCGGGTGGGTCCGCAACATCCCCCAGCCTCGTTGCGAACATCACCGCCCTGGCGAGGAACATCACCCTCGTCAACTCGCTGGATGAGTTCAACCGCATGATCGTCGACCAGAGGAAGAACGTAACCCCGGCCGGCTGGTGGCTGGGCGACGCCAACACGCCCCCGACCCTGGCCTACGACTCCGGGCCCGAGATCATCAACGCGCTCTTCGGGCAGAACCTGATGAATTCGATGCTGACCAACACGACCCTGGCAGCCGGGTACGCGCCCTTCGACATACCCTGGCTCCCGGACACGGGCAACTCGCTGCAGCTGCTCGTCTACGTGGGGCTCGCCCTGTGCGCCTACCCGGGCTTCTTCGCGCTGTACCCGAACCTAGAGAGGCGGCGCAACGTGCGGGGGCTCGAGTACTCCAACGGGGTGAGGGAGTTCCCGCTCTGGACGGCGTACCTGCTCTTCGACTTCTGCGTAGTGCTAGCATCGACGGCGCTGGTGACGGTGCTGTTTGCCTCCCTGTCAAGCGTGTGGTACCACGTCGGGTTCCTGTTCCTCGTCTTCATGCTGTACGGCCTGGCCTCGATCCTGGTGGCCTACATCGTCTCGCTCTTCGCCAAGAACCAGCTGTCGGCCTACGCCTTCACCGCGGCCGGGCAGGCGCTCATGTTCCTGGTCTACCTGATCGCCTACATGTGCACCATCACGTACGCGCCCGTCAACCGCATCGACTACTTCCTGCTGGTGGTTCACTTCGTCGTCGCGGCCTTCGCGCCCATCGGCTCGGCCATGCGGGCCCTCTTCCTCGCCCTGAACCTCTTCTCCGCCACGTGCGACGGGGAGCAGCTCGCGCCCAACCCAGGCGGGATCCTGCAGTACGGCGGGCCGATCCTGTACCTCGTCCTGCAGTCCGTCTTCCTGTTCGTGCTGCTGCTCTGGCTCGACAGCGGCACCATAAAGGCGTCCTGGCAGCGCCTCTTTGCGAGGAGGCGCAGACCGGGGACGACGGCGGAGGGCGGTGCCGACGTGTCGGATGAGGAGGTCGCCAACGAGCTGGTCAGGGTCACGAGCACGGCGACGGGCGGTTCAACGGCTGCAGGGAGGAGGAGTGGGAGGAGGAAGAAGAGCAATGCGGACGCCGGGGCCGGTCTGGATGTAGTGGGTGGCAACAATATCAATATCAATATCAATACCACCGGCACCGGCACCGGCACCGACACCAGCGACAGCACCAGCGACAGCGACAGAGACGGCTTGCAGGTCGTGCATCTCACCAAGACGTTCGGCAAGATGACGGCCGTGGACAACGTGACGTTCGGGATCAAGCGCGGCGAGGTGTTCGCCCTCCTGGGCCCCAACGGCGCCGGCAAGTCGACCACCATCTCCATGATCAGGGGCGACCTGCAGCCCTCGCCCCGGACTGGCGGGGACATACTGGTCGAGGGCGTGTCCGTGACCAAGCACCTGGCGGCGGCGCGTTCCCACCTGGGCGTCTGCCCCCAGTTCGACGCCGTCGACCAGATGACGGTGGCCGAGCACCTGCGCTTCTACGCCAAGGTCAGGGGCATCCCGGACGTGGAGCACAACGTGGCGGCCGTGCTGCGGGCCGTGGGCCTGGGGGCCTTCAGGGACCGGCAGGCGCACGCGCTCTCGGGCGGGAACAAGCGCAAGCTGAGCCTGGGCATCGCGCTGATGGGGAACCCTTCGGTGGTGCTGCTGGACGAGCCCTCCTCCGGCCTCGACGCCGCGGCCAAGCGGGTCATGTGGCGGACCCTGGCCGCCACCGTTCCCGGCAGGTCGATCCTGCTGACGACGCACTCAATGGAGGAGGCCGACGCGCTCGCTGGGAGGGCGGGGATCCTGGCCAAGAGGATGCTCGCCATGGGATCGGCGGAGCAGCTGAGGAGCAGATTCGGCAACGTGCTGCACGTGCACATCGTCTGCAGGGGCGCCCCCCGGACGACGGACGCGGACGCGGGGAGGGTGCGCGCCTGGGTCGTGGGCGCCTTCCCCAGGGCTGAGGTGGAGGAGAAGATGTACCACGGGCAGCTGCGGTTCACCGTCCCCGCCGAGGACGTGCCCGGGGTAGAGGGGGGAGTGGTGGGGAGGGAGAAGGAGAAGGCCTCCCCGGAGGGTGTTAACGGTATCACCAGGCAGGGCGGGAAGTCGGCGGAGCAGCAGAGCGCCATCGGCCGCCTGGTCGTGCTGCTGGAGGAGCAGAGGGCCGCCCTCGGCTTGGAGCACTACAGCGTCAGCCCCACGACGCTGGATCAGGTGTTCCTCACCATCGTGGGGCGGCACAACGTCCAGGAGGAAGGTTACAGGGAAGAGAAGAAGCCCACGGGCTGGTGGGCCCGACTCGTGCAGCGCGCTTAAAGTTGCCTTCGGTCTGCGCCGAAGAGGATGAAGCATAGCGATAGAAGACACGTGTGTTTGGTGGTGGAACTCCCATCTTTTCTTTTTTTACGACAGCACATGAGGATGGCCAGGGTCCTGGAAGCCAGCGAGCCTCCACTGACCGCTCTACCTAGGCAGTTACACTTGCATAACCCCTAGAGCATAGATAGATTTTCTTGTCTACCTTTTTCTCGGTTGATGGCCACATACAACCAACCACTGGAGCTGCTAATGTCTTTCAGTCATGATTCTAACGTTATTTCGTCTTGTCCACTCCATCTATATATACCTTTACCTACGAAGTTCCTGACCTATTCCATAAGCCATTCACATGAGAATTGCCAGTCCCCCTCGCCTGCCAATATTATGTTATTGATGCTGAACACTGGCGATCTGCGCTTCTATGAAATCTCTGCACCTGACCAAGGGTGCCATCTGCTGCGGGTTGAGGTCGCAACTACCAGGGTTGCCGGCCAGCGAACAAAGAAAGGTGACGACAAGTTTTGAGTCCCAACGTGTTGGTGGTGAGCTGGCAATCTCGGGATGTTGCAGGTGGTGAAATGACCCTGGAGGGCCGGTTTGATGTATCGATTCTCCCTTTCTGGCCTTCCAAAGAGTTAGGACGTGCCGGAAGAGGGGGAAAGGGCGGGCAGTGGTCTTTCACCGTAGAGTGCATTTGGATGCTCTCTTTCTTCTCAGAGCACACCGGCTCTTTTCGCCTTGCTTTTATATCTTACCTCTCACTCTCTCGTTGACCAGAAATCTTATTTTCTCTCATAGGTTGGAAACTCAGGGCCGAACCTTCATCATGGCCATGACTACTACCACCACCTCCTCCTCCTCCTCCAACCCCACCACCCCCAATCGGGCTCACAACGGGATGGCGCCGGCAGCGGCCCTCACGACTGTGTTCACTCCGACGGGAGGCTGCGTTGCCATGGCGATCCCATACGAGAGCATCGATTGCATGCCGCCTAACTTCAGTGGCTATGTCTCCTCGGCCTCGTTCTACTCCCCGGCCATCTGTCCGTCGGGAATGGAGCCGGCGGCGAACGTGACCAAGGTAGATCCCCCTGTCGAGCCGACCGAGACGGCGATGTGGTGCTGCATGAAGTCAGTAAATCGTCCCCTTTTTTGACTGCTTACTTAGCTTTTGTTGTTTTGGTGGCGGCCATGTCTGGGGTGTGCTAAGCAGTCCTTGTCTTGTGCAACGGCGCAGGTCATTCATGTACGTCGAGGAGCCGGACGACAAGCTCAACTCGACCTCCCGCCTCTGCATTTTTGACCGAGGCCCATCCACCCCGACCACGCGGAGCCTCACGGGCGGCAAATGCAGCGACACTGGCGATGGCGAGCTCACAACCACCGCCGCCGCCCGGCAGACCCGGCTGGTTCACGTCCCCATACAAGTCCGCTGGGCCGCCACGGACCTGGTCTCGGTCGAGACGCACCCCCTCAGCCCCGGGGCCAAGATCACCATCGCCGCCACCACCACCAACGGGGCTGCTGATGCAACCGCGACTGCCACCACCACTACCGGCTGCGGCGCCACGCCGACCCCGGACACCCAGGGCGCCGCGGCCCCGACTGGCCCCCCCGCCGGCTACGCGGCCGGCCTCTCGGTCGGCCTCCTTCTGCTCGCCGTGCTCCTGATCTCCCTCGGCCTGGGGTGGTCCACGGGGAGCTTCCGGGAGGC